>CM059212.1:24444669-24467169 GCA_030347435.1 Clarias fuscus
GAGAGAGACAGAGCGAGAGACTGTGGTTGGAGTATTTACTATTTGGTATTTTAGTATATGTTAAAAATATGCTCCACATAGTATATATATATATATATATATATATATATATATATATATATATACACACTCCACCCCTGCACACACACACACACACACACACACATTCCTGATTAACACACATGATCCACATTTACACACACACACACACACACACACACTCAAACATGGTCCTCAGACATTACTGAGATATGACACACACACACACACACACACACACACTCACCTCTGAACTCTTGGTGCCAGAACCATCTGTGACACACTTGAGAGAGAGGAACCCTCAATGAGACTGAAGATCCAGTAGTACACACCGTGACTCGTTTACAAAAATATTTTTAAACTAATGAATAACTTGAAAATGTAATAAAGGGTAAATGTGTAAAAATAGAGATGAAACTGCTGATGAAACAGACAGAGTGGTAAACAGGAACAGGAAGTAATGACCATAAAAGGAAACGGTCGGACCAAAAAGCCAGACAGAAGGGGTGCGAGGGCTACAAGTGGGAAGTAGGAACTGGGAATTGTGTTATTTTTAATCTCTATGTATTAGAGCTATAAACAGTAAAACTGCCACGGATATAACAATGATCTTAACAGTGACTAGATCTCAAACACACACAGATGGAAAACGACATAATTCGGAGTTCCCACTTCCAATTTCTGAGTACAGCATCAAGACGCACCTGAGTAATAATTACAGGTTAAACCCAATCTGTACAATTTGTAGAAACTTTCTGCCTTATAATGATATTATTGTGTATAAACCTCTGGTTTGTATCAATTCAGACTGTGGAGGATTTCATCTGATTCACAGGAAGTAACACACTGTCTCCTAACACACTCTGACACAGTTGCTGTCCTGCTGAGAAACACACCTTTTCAGTCTCTGAACCTGTTTACCTGCTACTGTTTCCTTCTGTATTCCTTTCCTTCTTTATTATTATTATTATTGTATATTTTTCAGTTGTGTTGCTGTAGTTAACCTGGATTAAACATTCAAGCATGGGGTTAGGTCCAACCTGTTAATCCTGTGTGTGATGGGCTATGTGTGATGGGCTGGAGCTACAATCGGACACTAAAGCTACAATTGGACATGGGTACCTACAATCAGACACAGGATATAATTCTGGAGGTAATTACATTACCTGTGACTTCAGTTGTTCGATAGCTCAGGACTGGAATCTCCTACAGTCTACCTGAGCCTCCAGGAACAAACTGGACTCCTTTTAATTTTAATTTTAACACATCTCCTGTTACACTGAACTTCCAGTACACATTATTATGCTGATAAATCCCTGCTATCCGTTATCACCCAGATGAGGATGGGTTCCCTGTTGAGTCTGGTTCCTCTCAAGGTTTCTTCCTATTACCATCTTAGGGAGTTTTTCCTTGCCACCGTCGCACTCGGATTGCTCATCAGGGACAATCTTATCATTTTGATTCAAACACATTGCATACAAACTTACTTCTTTTTATTGTGTAAAGCTGCTTTGCGACAATGTCAATTGTTAAAAGCGCTATATAAATAAAATTGACTTGACTTGACTTGACATTACACACATCCATGATGAAAACTAGTACCGTCTGAAGAGGGCTAATGTACATTGGAACTCAGAATTCCCTGGAATCAATCTATGTAAAAAGTGTAAATACGCACCCATGTAATTCAGATTAGATACAATTCAGCTACCACTACAATTTAGCACAGTACACAATGCACAACGCAAAGAGACCTCAAGGGATTGGGACTAAACAGCTGTGTGTCCATAAGAAAACCACTTATCAGTGATGCTAATCTGCAAGAAGGCTTCAGTTTGCTAGGGATCATAAAGATGGGACTTTGGAGAGATTGGAAAAAGGTCATGTGACCTGATGAGTCCAGATTGAGCCTATTCCTTAGCGATGGTTGTGTCAGGGTAAGAATGGAAGCGTATGAAGCGATGCACCCATCATGCATAGTGTCCACTGTACAAGCCTCTGAAGTCAGCTGACCATCTGAATGTACTGAATCACAAGGTTATCACATCTATGGAGTGGTGATCGTACAGACATATTCCAAGATTACGAATATGTCTGTACGACATATTCCTTTTGCTCAGAGTGTGAAAGAGTGGTTCAGGGAGCATGAGACATCATTTTCACACATTGAGTCCGGACCTTAACCCTATTGAGAATCTTTGTGATGAAGACTTGAGAAGACTTTATGCAGCGGTTTGACTATCACTTCATCAGTACAAGATCTCTGCGGGAAATGAATACGACTGGGTGGAAATAAATGTTGTTTTTGAAATGTTTAAGGTTATTGAAATGATGCCAAAGCAAAAGGTGAAACAACAATATATTAGAGTGTGTGACTCTTTTACTCTTCTTTTTGGCCTGGGTCAGTGCATAAACTGTCCTGTGCATAAACACACTCTTTTCTGTTTCACTCTTTTGTTGCAACAATCGCTCGTATCTGGCAACCCTGATCATGACGCGCTCTCTCTCTCTCTCTCTCTCTCTCTCTCATACACACACGCACGCATGGATTTGGAGAGGAGGATTAAATCACGGGGCTCAAACTTATTTAACGCGCGCATGACATTTATTCCAATGCACATGCAATAACTAAAAATAAATACACCATGTAAGCGGAAGTGGTTATAAGCTGTAATTAAACACACATTGTTGCATTGCTTTGTGTTGGTGAGGCGCGCGCTGTGCTGTTTGGTTATCTTAATGATGCTCATATGGAAGAGCTTCATCCGTGCATCTTCATCATCACCTCCTCCTCTTTCTCCTCCGGGTCTCCTCCTGGCGCGCGGCTCCACCGAGCGTCCCGCGTGCACCACTGAGCCCCCCGCGGCGCGCGCCGCCCCCCCGCTGCCCAGCCTGCCGCTCTACCTGGGGCTGTTCGCGTGCCTGCTGCTGCTCGTGCTCGCGCTGGTGTTCGTCACGCTGTACCGGATGAAGCACACCGTGGCGCCCATGCCCTGCTACATCCCTCGCGCGCACACCGACGGTGAGGCGGATACGGAGGCGGAGAGTATCGGGCGCGACACCGGGGACACGCCGTGAGGGACGACCTGGTCTGATACGCGCGCGCAGTGCAGGACAGCGACAAAAACAAATGAACAAACACCGCGTTTTTGTAGCAACTGAACTCACCGAGTGCCGTCACTGGGAGGTTTCTATGATGTCGTTTTTGAATGAAATGGTTTTAAAATTGCTTAGTGGGTGTGAAAAATTCAAATGAGTAAATGTTTATATATTTTTGTTGGTCATATTAAATTATGAATTAACATTAAGTTTAACATCAATACAACGTGGCGGGAATTATATGACGGCGATTCTGCTCATGCGCGTTTTTTTGCGATACACTTTATTTTATTTCTGTCTGGTTATATATCTGTTCTTTTGTTTCTTCTTATTATTAATATTATTATTGTTATTATTATTAAATTATAATGATGTTATAATCATTTATTATAAAGATTTCTTTTATTTTAAGCAGAAATGTACTTTAGTATTTATGGCCTTTCAGAATGTTTAATATCTAAGGTTATAGTTTATTATTCAGTATTTATGAAACTCGTTGTTATTTGTTTGTTAATAAACATCAATGAACATCTTCAGCAGTGTGTTTGTGTTTCTCCTTATTCATTCTGAACCTGGGTTCTCAGTGAAACGACAGGCCAAACACTTCCATTTAGAGTCCTGACCTGCCCTGTGTGTGTGTGTTTGTGTGTGTGTGTGCGTGTGTGTGTGTGTGTGTGTGTGTTTGGCTCAAACTAGAAGACCCTGAAACTAATAGCAACTTTATAAATCATTCGCTCTGCATTAACACTGGGTGAAACACTGAGCATTTAAATCAGGTCATTACAACACTCTCTCTTACACACACACGCACAGCCGGATCATGGTTAAGTGCACTTCATGTATGTAATGAGATGCATGATTAAGGCTGTGTGTGTGTGTGTGAGTGATTGTGAGAGCGAGATGAATATTTGGTGTGTTAAAGAGACACATGACTAATGGAGTGACACACAGATGAGACACAGATGTCTATTTATCTGTCACACTACACAAATCTGTCTGATAGATATATAGATCAGTTCTTTTGTATTTTTCTCTATTTTCTCCTTTTTGCTGTCTTATTATCCTGCCTCTTAAGTAGGTGTGTGTGTGCACTGTGTGTAGCAGTGTTTTGTTTTAATGATAATGTGCCCCTCACTTCACCTTCACTCCTTTATTCCATCTCCCTCTCTCTCTCTCTCTCTCTCTCTCTCTCTCTCACACACACACACACCTGACACTAACAACAGTTTGTACAGAGAAGTAAAGAACAGGGAAAAGGGAAAGAAGAAGCGATAGAATATTAAAAGCAATTAAAGAGGAACTAATAATAAGAAATAAAGAGAATTAAAGAGAAAGAACATGGATGAAAGTAGAAGAGGAGAGGTAGGACAGACAGAAAAACATGAAAAAGTAAGAAAGAGTTTCAATTGAGAAGTTGCTGAGTCTCTCTGTCTCTTTTTTTCTTTAAAATTTAGTCTGTTACAGACCAGACCCACCAGAGGGCAGCATCATGTCAGTATTAATCTCTATGGCTTCTTGGGCCATGTGTCACGAGCAACCGAGGGATGAACACAGTAGCCTTAGCAGTTAGCCCGTGTTGCGTGGACGGTAAACCCAAACGCGGAAGCAGCGCGGGCAGGCAGGATAACCACGCATTTACTCTTAGAACTCTCTTACACAAAGAGCAAGGATCTACACAAATAAACCCGCGTTCTGGCAACACACACTCAATCAAGGAAGCAATCTGAATAGGTGAGTACTCACGAAATAGTTGGTGAAGCGATAGCGAAGGCATGAATGAACTCAATGACTGAGCGATGTGAAGCGCCATCTTGTTTCCTTTTATGCTTTCTGAAAGTGCGACCGTCTTACTTCCGGGTCCTCGTGCCGGTCGCGGTGCGAGTGTGCATGACAGTACCCCCCTGTCCAGGACCGACTCTCGACAGTTCAGGGGTGGAGGATACCCGATGACGGTAGTCTCGTATGAGCTCGGGGTCAAGGATGAACCGGGCCGAAATCCAAGACCGTTCCTCGGGGCCATAGCCCTCCCAGTCAACTAGGTACTGCATACCTCGGCCCCGAGGACATGAGTCGAGGATCCGGCGTACAGTATAGGCAGGACTACCCTCGATGATTCGCGGAGGGGGAGTAGGGACCCATTGGTGAAGTGATGAAGGGTTTGAGCTGGGAGATGTGGAATATCGGGTGGATCCGGAGCGCCGCAGGCAGCTGGAGCCGATAGGTGACAGGATTGACACGTAGGGTGATGCGATATGGAGCTTTTTGGACTCCGTGCGGAGGTGTATATTTTTCGTGGACAGCCACACATTGTCACCTGTGCGGAACATTCATCCCGGAGTGTGTCGACGGCGATGTTGTAAGGTGTAGCGGGTGTTTGCGCGCTGGATGGACTCCTTGGCTTGAATCCAGGACCGTCGACACCTTCGGACCAACTGTTGGGCCGAGGGTACTTCAACCTCCGGTTCTTGATGTTCGAACATCGGAGGTTGGAAACCCTGGCATACCTCAAATAGACTCAGCTTCGTGGCGGAGGAAACATGGAGGTTGTGTGAGAGTTCCGCCCAAATGAGGTATCGAGCCCAGGAGTGCTGGCGGTCGGCAACGAAACATCTTAGGTAGCACTCCAGTTGTTGGTTGGCCTGTTCCGTCTGACCATTCGTTTGGGGGTGGTAGCCCGAGGAGAGACTGCAGGTAGAATCGATGAGACGGCAGAAGGCCTTCCAGAACCGTGCAGTGAACTGGGGCCCCCTGTCCAAGACGATGTCCTTAGGGAACCCATGCAGACGGACTACGTGCTCTAATATCAGCTCGGCTGTCCTTTTAGCTGACGGGAGTCCGGTGAGGGCCACCAGGTGCACAGCTTTGGAGAACCGATCCACTATGGTCATGATGACGTTTTTCCCTTCGGATGCCGGCAGGCCCGTGATGAAGTCAAGGGCAATGTGCGTCCAGGGTCGATGGGGGACTGGGAGTGGTTGGAGTTCCCCTGGTGTTGGTTGATTGGAGGTCTTGGCCCTGGTGCACACTGGGCACGCCAGAACAAACTCCTCGACTTCCTTGGCCATTGAGGGTCACCAGAAAGCGCGCTGGATGTATTTAAAGGTGCGCTGCATGCCTGGGTGCCCCATTTGATGACGTCGGCCTTGATGTTCCTGGGTACGAAGAGTCGTCCAGGTGGGGCCCCTGCCGGTTCGGTCTCCGTGGCCTGTGCCTGGTGAACCCTCGTCTCCAGTTCCCAACGGAGCGGTGCGATGACTCTGGAAGGTGGCAGGACAGACGCGGGGTCCGCCCGGGGGACGTCCCTCTCATGTTGTTGGGAGAGGGCGTCGGCTTTGATGTTCTTTGACCCCGGGCGATAAGATAGGTGGAAATCAAAAGACTCGAAAAATAGAGCCCACCGCGCCTGCCTGGGGTTGAGTTGTTTTAGGTTCTTGATGGTAATGAGGTTTTGGTGGTCGGTCCAGACGATAAATGGTTCTCTGGCGCCCTGGAGCCAGTATCGCCATTCTTCCAAAGCCCACTTTATGGCCAGCAGCTCGCGGTCCCCTACCCCATATCGCTGCTGAGTGGGGTCAAATTTTTTGGACAAGAAACTACAAGGGTGTAGTTTCTGGTCTGGACCCTGCTGGGAGAGAACAGCCCCAGCGCCCACCTCTGAGGCGTCCACCTCCACAATTAATTGTTGGTCGGCATCTGGATGGAGGAGAATTGGAGCGGTGGTGAATATATGGCAGAGTTTGGAGAATGCGCTGATGGCAGTGGAGTCGAGTTGGAAGGGATTAGATGAGGGGCGAGTTAGTGCGGTTAGGGGTGCTGCGACTGTGCTGTAGCCCCGGATAAAGCGACGATAGAAGTTCGCAAACCCAAGAAATCGTTGAAGCTGTTTGAGAGTCTTGGGTAGGGGCCAATGACGTACAACCTCAAGCTTCTGTGGGTCCATGGCCACACCCTGGGACGAGATGACAAAGCCCAGGAATGTGGTGGAGCGCTTGTGAAAAGCGCACTTCTCCAACTTACAGTACAGTCGGTGGGTGAGCAATCTCTTAAGGACGGCCCTGGCGTGTCGGATGTGTTCTTCGGCGGTGCGTGAGTATCTGAGTATATCGTCTAGGTAGACGAATACCCATTTTCCCAACATGCCCCGGAGAACATCGTTCATAAACTGCTGGAAAGCTGCGGGGGCGTTACAGAGTCCGAAGGGGATAACAAGGCTTTCGTAATGTCCATTAGGGGTGATGAAGACTGTCTTCCACTCATCGCCCTCCCTGATACTCACCAAGTTGTAGGCGCTCCGGAGGTCCAACTTTGTAAAAATGGTGGCACCAGAGAGGGTGTCCAGGGCTGAGTTGGTAAGAGGCAGCGGGTGTCGGTTTTTTATGGTGATGTTATTCAGCCCCCGATAGTCAACACAAGGACGTAATTCGCCCGAACTCTTCTTTACAAAGAAAAATCCTGCGGCGGCGGGCGAGGAAAAGGGTCGGATGGTACCCTGACGGAGAGCGGAGGACACATACTCCTCCATCGCCCGCGTCTCGGTGGAAGAGAGAGAGTATAGACGGCCACGGGGTGGAGTGGAACCTGGCTGGATCTCAATAGCCAGGTTGTAGGGGCGATGCGGAGGAAGATGGTCGGCACGTCTCTTACAAAAGACCTCAGCCAGGTCTCGATATGCAGGAGGGATGGCGTTGGTGTCAACATCGGGGACCTTGGACTCCCTAGAGCACGTCCCAGCCGGTGTTTGTAGGCATAGTTCGAGGCAGGTCTGACCCCATTGCAGGATCCGGTTTTGAGACCAGGAGATGAGAGGGTCATGCTGCAATAACTAGGGGTATCCAAAGATGATGGGTGGCGAGGAAATGGAGGTGAGGTGAAAGCGGATTTCTTCTTGGTGTTGGTCAATGGTGAGGGTGATGGGCCGAGTCTGGGTGGTGATAGGGCTGGAGGAAAGGGGCCGACCGTCGATGGCTGTCACTCGAACTGGCTGGGATAACGCCTCAGTCTCCAGCCACAATCTCTTGGCATAGGAGGAGTCAATAAAGTTTCCAGCAGCTCCGGAGTCAATGAACACGGAACTTTTGACTCGTCTATGGCCAAATTGGAGGTGTACCTGAACCATGAGACGCAAGATGCTGGGTGTGGTGGTGGCGAGATGGAGGTGACCCGGTGAGCTGCCCCCCTGACTCACCGGGCCTGATCGTTTCCTGGGCGTGAAGGGCATATAGCTCTATGGTGTGCCGCTGACCCACAATAGGCGCAGAGTCCCTCCCTGAAACGTCGTTCTCGCTCTGCAGGGTTCAAGGAGGCGCGTCCTAGTTGCATGGGTTCCCCGGCTCCCGTGTCAACCACGGCGGGAGGTGGAGACCCGGCAGACGCCCTAGTGGTGGTGGTGAAAGCTGGTGATCGGTGCGTGGAATGTGAAAAAAGGGGCGTGATGGGCGGCAGGGTTCGGGGGGCTGGCTTCGGACAAGCGAGCAGGCGCTGGTCAATCTGGAGGGCGAGCTGGACCAAACCCTCGAGTGTAGCCGGAAGCTCTCGTCCGGCGAGCTCGTCCTTGATGCGAGAAGCTAGTCCTTCGTAGTAAGCCGTCCGGAGGGCGGCGTCCCCCCAGGTGGTCTGCACGGCGAGGGTACGGAAATCCGCGGTGTAGCGGCTCACGGACGACCCACCCTGCCGCAGATGGTACAATTAGCTGTCGGTCTCCACCTCAGCAGCAGGATGTTTGAAGGTCAGTTTGAGTTGGCGGGTGAATTCTCCGTATGAATAGGCTGTGTCCGAATCTGACCTGAGAACCGCCGTGGCCCACTCTGCTGCCTGCCTGGATAGCAATGAGACGAGAAGTGCAACGCGCAGTCGGTCTGTGGAGTACCTGGTGGAATTGAACTCAAACACTCAAACACAAGATCTAATGCTGTTAAAAACACACTGCACTTCCCATCTGTGCCATCCCACTTATCTGGTAAATCAATGAAAATGTCAGGGGGGGGAGGGGACGGCGGCGCCGCCGCTGCGGGGGGCGTGGCAACAGCCGACTGAACAGCCGCCTCGCGGAGGGTCACGTTCTCCTGCCGCAGCTCCGCCACCTCGCGGCGCAAAACCACGACGTCTCGGAGCTCCTTTCGGAGAGACACGACTTCACCACGGTGCTCATTGATCAGCTCGGCATGCTGGTCAACCGCAGCGCAGAGGCGAGCAAACTCGGCTGGGTTTATTGCTTTAGGCTCAGTCATTCTGTCACGAGCAACCGAGGGATGAACACAGTAGCCTTAGCAGTTAGCCCGTGTTGCGTGGACGGTAAACCCAAACGCGGTATGTGTATGTGTGGGTAATGTTTCCTCACCTGCACGTTTCTTACCATATCCAGTCTCGTGAGAGGCCACGGTGCTATCCGCTACGCCCCTGTGCTGCCACAATTTTAATCAGAATGAAGTAATACTGTGTGTGTGTGTGTGTGTGTGTAAACGCAGTTAGCTACACAACAGCTAGAGCAATGAAAAAATAACAAAAAGACATTCAGAGATTTGCAACTACAAAACCACCCAAGAGAGACATGCAGCATTATTTATACTAAAGTGGGAAATGTATAAAATCAGGACTAGCACAGTCACTCAAAAATAAACTACAGCGTGGTGTGAGACGCCTCGGCGTGAAGCTCAGAGCGACTGTTCCAGGCAGTTCTAAGTAAAAAGTGAGATTTAAGAATTTTTTTTTCTTGTTTGTGATGTTTGTGGAGCTCTTGCTCTGAGCTCCACAAACATCAGCAGTAGGGTTCGAACTCTCAACATGGCAGCTTATTGAGATGATAATTATTTCACATTTCTGGTTTATATAACACAGTGGCGTAATGTCACTGTAGCTCCATCAGTTTCCTGATCCGCCATGTAGAACAGTAATTTCCAACCAAACTCATTCTGCTGGTTGACCTTTGACGAGAGAACGACTTTCTCAAACCAGTGCAGTGAAGTGAAAGTCGAACTGGACCAGTTGAATAACCGCTGGTGATGTTACACCTCAAGTGGATTAATTTCCCCTAAGCACATGCAAACGAGTGAGCGATTCCACTCAAACTTCAGTGACACCCCAATGATTCATGATTCACATTTTATTAGTTTATAGTTAAAGTTTATCCTCTGAGAGACGAGTTCCTGTTTTCATTTTCCTTATTCTCTCACGAAACTCCTACGAAGCCTGAAAGTCTAAGTTACCTTTGCCTGTTAGAAAGTGCTGACGCTGGAGACTCCTTCTGTAAAACGTATTACAATAACGTCATGTCATTTCCAGAAAACTTGAACACATCATCAAAGATTTGCTTCCCTTTGTCAAACAGTAACATGTTTATTTTATGAGATTTGAAATGACATGAGGACTGTGGACGAGCTATAGAAAACTCCACACACCCCTCACACCCAGGACACAACCTCTTTCTCCTCCTCCCTTCTGGCAGGCTCTACAGAACTCTGAACACCAAAACTGTCAGACACAGGAACAGTTTCTTTCCGCAAGCAATCACCCTCATACACAGTTGAACTGGACTATATGCAATCTGCTATTAAAAGCTCCAAGAAGGTGTTTATTTATTTATTTATTTTTAAATAAGTTCTTACAACCATTTTTAAATCCTTGTTATTTCCACAAAGCAAACATCTGGTACCGTACTGTATATTGTGTAAAAGCACCACCATGCCTCCAACAAACTCCCTACATGCACATTACGTCACTACTACAGCTAACAGCTGAAGCAAACAAAGAGATAAAAGATAAACATGTGGCAGATCAGTGTAGAATAGACACTAAGAGCCAAACAAGGATGAGTGTGGTATGTTGAAAGCAGGAAATCAATCCAAGAGCATGAGCAGTGTGTGCTAAATCAGTGCTAAATCATTGGCATCATTAGTTCAATGTGTTTAATACAAGAGCATAGGAAGGATGTGGCATATGAGGAGGTAATGCTGGGTTCGACCACCAGAGGGCGCGTCTGTCTCACACTGTGGGTACTCTCTTCAGGTCATTTGTTAAAAACACAACACGAGACAATAATGAACCTGAGTGAGGCAAACACACACACACCCACACCCACACACACATCAAATGTGTCTTTGATCTCCATACGGACAGTTTGGTTTATCAAACAGAACCTTTATAAAACACAGCTGTGTGGTTTATGGGTGTGTGTGTGTGTGTGTGTGTGTGTGTGTGTGTGTGTGTGTGTGCGTGTGTGTGTGTGCGCGAGTGTAGGTCACTCAGGTTCGTTACTGACATTTATATGTTGTTGTTTTTTTAAAATAAAGGAACTGAAGAGCACACACTGAAAGGCGGGGTGTATTGAAAAGGTGTGTGGTGAAGGTCACAGGAGGATCAGTCAGAAGGTTGTGTGTGTGTGTGTGTGTGTGTGTGTGTGTGTGTGTGTTTGATGTGATCAGATGTTTCTCCTCACAGGCGCTCAAACTTCAGCTCTGATCACTGAGTGTGTGTTTAATCAGAGCTGAGACTCGAGCAGACAAGAAAAAGCGCTGAAGTTACACTCTGTTACTATCACACAGACTATAAGAGCGGCCTGTCAGAGCCTCGGCATGGTAATCACACACACTCACACACTCACACTCACACACACTCACGAACACACACATACACTCACGCATACACCACACTTGTTGCGTCAAATAAAATAACCCAGCACTTACCAATTTAACCCACTGGTTGGGTCAAATAAAATAACCCAACACTTTAACATTTAACCCAGCAAGAGTGTCAATTTAACCCACTGGTTGGGTCAGATGAACAACCCAGAAATCTGGGTTAAATGGTACAACCCAGCACTTGGGTCAAAACAACCCAGCGCGCGTTTTGTCCAATAATGACCCAGCAGCTGGGTTATGGTTGGGTTGTTTTTTAACCCAGCAGTTTTTAGAGTGTACTATACTACACATGCACACACGTACATACACACACTCACACATACACACACACACACTCACACATACATACACACACAAACTCACACACACACACTCACACATACACACACACACACTCACACATACATACACACACAAACTCACGCACACACACTCACACAGACACACAATCACACACAATGATTTGTGCTAATATCTGGGACTGTAAGATGAGACGAGTTGCCCTAGATTTTCCTGTGTGTGTGTGTGTGTGTGTGTGTGTGTGTGTGTGTGTGTGTGTGTGTGTGTGTGTGTGTGTGTGTGTGTGTGTGTGTGTGTGTGTGTGTGCGTGCGTGACACAGAAAACTGTTCAGTCCCCACTAAGCATATATTATGTAATCCATTCACACTGAAGTCAGAGTTAGAGATGTCTAGTGGATCTTTCCGTCTTAACATGCATGTGACACACACACACACACACACACACACACACACACACACACACACACACACACACACACACACACACACACACACAATAAATAGTGCAGCACTTCTCCACTGGAATAATAGTTTATTTAACATAAAGACAATCAGTGCTTTGGGAGTGTTCCAAACCTCACCTTTATTCATTACGTAGACACCTGTCTGTCTGCAGGCAACCTGACTCTAATCATCAGACAGGTCTGACATGAGAAAATATAAAGACAAAAGTGTAAATATAAAGTAAAGTGACAAAATTTTAAAATTAAAAGTTAAAAATACAGACACAGGTCAAGACACTGAGGCAGAAAGACAAAAAGAGACAGACAATAAGAGAGAGAAAAAAGAAACTGATCTACTCTATATAATATTCAATTTCAATTCAATTTTATTTCTATAGCACTTTTACCAATGGTCATTGTCTCAAAGCAGCTTCACAGAAATGAAAAGAAAATGAAAAGAAAATTTAAGGAAGTGTATATGTGTAAGAAAAATGTGTCTAGATAATGAGATTGTCCCTGATGAGCAAGCCAAGGGTGACTGCAACAGTGGCAAGGAAAAACTCCCTAGGATGGCAATAGGAAGAAACCTTGAGAGGAACCAGACTCAACAGGGAACCCATCCTCATCTGGGTGATAACGGATAGAAATTACATACCATCGTGTGTGTTATGCAGTTGAAAGTTCAGTATAACAGAAGTTATTTAAATTAACATGAAGTCCAGTTCAGCACAGGGATGAGTCAGCAGGTGCAGAGGGCAGATGGGGGTCTGGATCACTGGGAGCTCAGGAGCAGCATGTGTATATCCAAACCATCATGAAGAAGAATCCAGCTGGAGCTGGTCCTTCTCTGGATGCCTCAGGGTCCTCGCTGGGTTGGTCTTTGTCTACTGAAGCTGGAACAATCTCCAGATGCCTCGGGATGGGTAGAAAAATAAAGAGCAGGTGGAAAAAAAAAAAGAATTGGCGTAGTTGCCATTCAGGATAGATGTACTGGAGTACGAGGTAATGGGATGAGTTATGTGTATGCCAGATTAAAGAGAATTATCTATGGTCTAAGATACAGTATCAGTGGTACGATCTACTCTTTATAAGATATCTATGGTCTGATCTACTCTTTATAAGATATCTGTGATATGATCCACTCTATATAAGATATCTTCAGTCTGATCTGCACTATATAAGATCAGTACATATCTCTCCCTTTTCACAGATTAATGGGGTGACAATAACGCCCCCTATTTCCACCTCCGTGCAATTAACACAGAATGCTGAGGTGCAATGAGAAAGAGAGGCAGAGGGGGGGTGAACTTGAGCTGAACTCAGGCCCCTGCTGTTTAATAGAGATAGTAATAGACAATATAAAGTGTTTCTCCATCTGTGCACTACTCAGAAAAAGAGGTGGGGCTTACTGCTGTCAATCATTTTAACCAATAATCTAAGCACTGGCCTACCGCCAGTTAAAGTTATCCTTAACATTTTTTGTCACTCACACACACACACACACACACACACACACACACACACACACACACACACACACACACAGTGACACACTTATCCAACCACCTGTGGCTACTTTAGGTCATTATTTGTTTCCAGAAACCCTGAATCATCTGGTCATTTCCTGTCTTTCTGGTGTGTGTGCGTGCGTCTGTGTGTGTAAGTGACCTTCAGCACCTTCTTCATTTCCGTCTAAGTGTTTGAGAGATTTAAATCTGACCAACCAGAAACCACACACACACACACACACACACACACACACACACACACACAGCCTGGATGAGGGATGATGTCCTTTTAGAAACCCATTTAAAGCTCATCATTGATCAAAGCAGATGGCTGTTGACAATGTAATGATCTTCTGCACCTATCCTATAGAGTGTGCGTGCATGTGTGCATGCTGGTGTGTGTGTATGTTTTCCTGCTCATAATTACCCACAGATGACGGTTATGAAATGAAATTTAATCTCAGATTGAGTTAATGTATCTGTTTTCAGGCGGTGATTTGATTTATGGGTTTTCCTCTCCTTGTGTGCTTGGCCCCGCCCACTGTCCACTTAAGAGGCTGAGGATGAATGTCTATGTGTATATGTGTGTGTGAGTGTGTGTGTGTTGGGGCAGAGGGATTTATGGATTGTCAACATTAACATCACAGAACAAACACTAAAAATACAGTGTATTTAACATTAATCTAAACTATTTTAAACTAAATTAAATTATTAATCTAAACTAATAGAGTAATATAAATAACACTAATTTCAATCAAGCACACTTTTAATTTATCCAAAATTCAATACAATAATAACAATAAAACATCACAGAGTAAGTTATTGTCTTATTGTACAACAGTAAATTGTGAGCGAGTAATCTGATTGGACGAGAGGCGTTATTCCATAAGTGCTGGTAACAGACAGTAACAGCACTGTGACGTGTAACTATCTGTATGACTGGGCGTGTCCCAGCTGTTGTCCAGTGTACACCCTACATAGTGCACTAGCTTTCCATTTGATGCTATTTGGGATTCGACCCCAGAACCCTGAAGTTAACGGAGCTGATATTCTAAAGTGTAATAATGTGAATATGCATCTGGTGAGTTTCTCAGGACTGTCCACCACCTCCATGGTTTATTCTCCTCACCTGTCGGCTACAGAGTACCAGGAAGAGTTTAACACGACTCTCACCTCCTGTTAATTACACAAACTGTTACTCACTAACTGTGGGTCGCCAGTTCCACCAGTCACTGTTAGTTAGTTCCTCCAGTTGCTGAAGGATATGTGTGGACCAAGCAAAATAACAGGTTAAATAAAGAAACAAATCATAATGTTAATAATAAATGGTGTTTGTGGAACTGTAGTATAAAAGTAATAGCACACTCAAAGCTGTACTGTTGTACTGAATATCTTCACTACTCAGGATGTGCCCCTGTGCCCTTGATCGCATCACAGCCACACTGATCAGTCAGTACAACAGCACGACCTGAAGTGTGATACTGCTTTTAACAGAATTATCTACTGCATTCATCCATCTCAGATGGTTCAGTCAACTCTCTCTCTCTCTCTCTCTCTCCCTCTCTCTCTCTGTCTCTCTCTGTCTCTGTCTCTCTCTGTCTCTGTCTCTCTCTCTCTGTCTCTCTCTGTCTCTCTTTGTCTCTGTGGGTTTATGTTTTCACTCAGACAGAACAGGGATAAAGATAACGCTGTTGCAGTTCCAGGACAAAACTCTGCTCAGGAGCGCCACCACACTGCACTCCCCCCACGCCTCATCCACAGCACCGGCGCAGACACTGCTCTCTGACCACACGGCTGGAAAAATCTAAAGGAATGACTGAATCAGATGAATTTCTCCTACACACACATACACACGCACACACACAATGTTAAGGACTACAGTAGCGGTATTTTTAACAGGAAATAAAAACTCCAGCTGGATTTAGTGATGCTAAACATAGAGCTCATATTTACTTTATGTATTTATTTATTTATTTATCTATCAGTTATTTGTTGGTATCTCTCTCTCTCTCTCTCTCACACACACACATACACAAACACACGGCCCTCAAACATAGCTAGCTAGATAACAAATGATTGCCATTTCTACATTTGTCACATGTGCGTGCGCGTTGTGACAATGTTAAACGTTTTACTGGTAACCATGGCAACCTGCCTCTTGAGTTTAATCCGTCAGATGCTCAAGCAGTCCCGCGTGTCGGGGGTGGAAACGGTGCGGTGTGTAGTCTTGCAACCACCATGTTGTAGGAAAGGGACAGAGCATGCATCGGATTGGGACACGTCCCGAGGGACACATTTGTCCACACTCACTCACACACACGCACGCACACAAATGCACGTGTGCATGTTCATGCCCTTTTTCTCCATGATGACTGCTCAGGCCCTTGTATCCGTAGCTATAACTGCTCTGTCTGTCTTCATGCTATCTAATTCGACTAGCTAGTTCTTCCTTCTCCTGGGTGTGGTGGTCTGTTTTTGGAACACACATCTATCTCTCTCTCTCTCTCTGTCTCTCTCTCTCACACACACGCATACACACACCATATAGGCGCGGCTCTGCCATGCTCAGCTGTCCCCTGCTGCATTCCCACCCTGAGTACACACACACACACACACACACACACACACACATTAAACTGTGATTCACTGAGACAGACAGAGAGAGAGAGATATAATGATGATGATGATGATGTGTGTGTTAAAATGGGAGAGACAGCAGGTTTGCCTTTAATACTGTGACACAGCAGTTCATCATACTCATGCAACACTCACACACACACACACACACACACACACACACTGATAGCCTTTTTGGTGTTGCTGGGGGACGTTTAATTCTGGAACACACATTTCAGCTTTAAACTTAAAAAAACACACTGAAAGACATGAAACTCCTGATAACCTCCAGCTGTCTGTGTGTGTGTGTGTGTGTGTGTGTGTGTGTGGGTAGGCCTACAGGAAGCTGCTCTGAAAGACACAGCATGTGGTTTGATTGAGACACGCCCAGAGGGACACAGAGACACAACTGTCCACATGTAATAGTACTGTCTGTCTCTCTGTCTCTCCGTCTGTCTGGTTTGTGTATCTGTGTGCTCTGGATGTTTGTGTTTTGTGTCTCTGTGATGTAAAGAAGTTGAGGATGAAAGTTTGCATCAAAAAGACAAAGTAAACAGACAGGTGTGTGTAGGATGAGTGTATTTGACTTTCTCACACACACCCACACACACACATAAAAGGAAACCAAAAGATATATAATTTATGACTGGGTCTGTGTTTAATGTGTAGAGAGAGATTTAAAAACACCAGATTCTCTCTTGTTTAATGTTTTAAGTATAAATTAATAAATTAACAAATCAATGTGATGACTTGACACTCTGTCCAGGGTGTACCACGCCCCGTGCCCTAAGCCTCCTGGGATAGGCTGTATACAGGATAAAGCCGTATAGACGATGAGTGAGTAAATAAAAAAAAATCAACAATAAACACATTTTGAGAATTACAATGTTTATTTTTAACAACATAACTTTGTTTCATGTAATTTTAATAAAAGGTTTAAAAGAAAAGAGAGTAAAGTCTTTTAAATGAATCTGTCTGTTTCTTTCTTTATTCTCTCACTCTTCTTCCTTTCTTGCTTTAATAAAGATTCTTTTATACGTTTTGTTTTATTTTATTCGTTTTATATCCTGATTTCTCAACTCACAACTCACTTCCTGATTTCCCATTTTCTTTTTCTCTGTATCATTTCTTTACTAGCCAGCTTCCTTCCCCTATTTCCTTCTTTCTTTCTTTCTTTCTTTCTTTCTTACTTTTTCTTTTTTTTGTACATCTTTGGTTATTTTTCCTTCCCTTGTTCCCCAATTTATTTATTTATTTATTTTCCTACATCCTTTTGTTTCTTTCCATCCCTTCTTCCATTCTTTCTTCTGTTCTTACTTACTTTCTTTCCCCCGCACTTATCCACCTATTCCTCTTTCCTCTGACCCCTTTGCTCTGACTTTCTTTATTATTACTGTATCTAAAAGTACATCAGATCTCTCTCTCTCTCTTTCAGGTCAAATGTTGCTCTCTCACTCTCTGTACTCCTTTACTGACCAGACTACCAGATAAGGCCCCTCAACTTCAATAGTCATCACACACACACACACACACACACACGCACGCGCGCACACTTCTTTATGAATCATTGGAAAAATCCTGCATACCTCTACAACTCGGTTCATTGTCCAAGGATTACGTCATCTATGCTTAGTCGGGACTAAACGGTTGTGTGTGTGTGTGTGTGTGTGTGTGTGTGTGCGTGCGCGCGCGCATCATGGTAGGAGGGTTTTAGGACCACGCGGCCCCACCGGCACGGGAGAAAAAGACAGGCAGGCAGACAAAGAGAGAGAGAGAGAGAGAGAGAGATCCTGCAGCATCCACACCCACCCGCACACCAGCTCCACTCTGTCTGTCACACACTCACACACACGCGGCTCACGCGCACCGCAGATAACCCTGGTGAGTACCGGCATCCTTACGGTTTTCTTTTTCTCCACGGTCCGATCCGGGTGTGTGTGTGTGTGTGTCAGTTTTCTGTTCTCTGATCAGTGCGAGTTCTGTGTCTCGGAATCAGACAGGTAGAGTCGGCAAACCGTTGAACCGTTATGTTTCACTCATGATTTAAAAAATGCATTTTAAAGCATGACCTCAAATGATGTTTTTTGATTAACTGAAACGTGCGTCTGTTTAATCCATGACACTTTCTTTGTAATGAAAGATTGCGTTAAAACGTTCCTGTATTATTATTATTATTATTAATAATAATAATAATAATAATATACTGTGGAATTTGTCCAAAAGAGGGGATTTGTCGATTTGATTTTAAATGTGTGTGTGTGTGTGTGTGTGTGTGTGTGTGTGTGTATGTATGTTTTTTTTCCTTTTATCTTGTATTGAATCCCCCCCCCCCTTTTTCCTTCGGTGCGTTTGTGGGTGCGCGTGGTCTCGGGTGCGCGTGCGTGTGATGTGCGCGTGCGGTGCGCGCTTGTGTGAGACGTGTATCCCACTCAACCGCACACTGCTGTATTACAGTATAGTGTAGCTCTGTGACATATTAACACACTTATTGTGTTATTTTTTTATTTATTTATGAGGACATTTTGGCCCCGCCCACCTCCTGACACAATGGAACGCCGCTCGCGCGCACACCTGCCCCGCACGAGACACCACTGACTCGTTAGCAACATGCTAGTGAGCTCTGAGGGGATGCTCTGGTATTCTCACACTCACCCATTTCTGTAGTATTTGTAACATAAACTAATTCTTTATTCTTCATTTAATTTAGTCTGGGAAAATAATCTGAATAATCAATTTAGTTTTACTGTCAGTTTACTGTAAAATGATTCTGCTCTTTTGTTTGTTAAAGATAAAAAAAAGTGTGTGTTGGTATTATAATGTTAATTACATTAGAATTAGCCTTAGTCTTTCTGTACTGCAGTGATGAAAGGGTAATGAACAGCTTCTGCTGGTGTGTGTGTGTGGGTGCGTGCGCGTGCCATTTACTGTCCATTAAAGGAGCAGATGGGTGTGTGTCCGGCCCCTCTGTCAGCTGTGAAGCATGCCTAATTCATTGAATGTGTGTGTGTGTGTGTGTGTGTGTGTGAATTGATTTTGATTGAATATATGTAATCATTATGCCATATATTCTTTGAAGTGTGTGTGAAGAATGTTTTATCATCCGTTTTATTTTTCTTCTTTTATCTCTATATATAGCTAAAGTGCCTAAATACTGTATAACTTTCTAAGCTAACTAGTTAACCGCAAATTAAACAAACCGCTAAATCCAGTCACTAGAGGCACCGACGATCTCTGCTGATTTCTTAACAGCTGTAGTTTTCATCTCAATTACTCTGTAGACATGTAATCAGTTGTTTAATCAAACATTAAATGGGTACTACTTGCAGGTAAGGTTGTGAATATGGAATTGAAGAAACTGAATAATGAATAATTCTGAATAATGAATAAACTGAATATTGAATAATTCCAGCCACTAGTTGGAATTGTTGATTTTACTGGATCATACTTACATTTGTTTTGGTACTAGCAACAAACCTTAGTTCCCACTTTGAACCTCAGTTTCCACTTTCATCCCAAGTCCACAGTTTGGTTGCCTAGCACCACTTTCTTGTCCCCTGACCTTTGTTCTCAGCCCACAGTTTGGATTCCATTTTATTCTGCAGTTCACACGTAGATCTTCAATCCACAGAGTATCAGTTTGTACCAGCTATGATATTTACACACTTAACAAAAGTTACACACAATTTCAGTGGATACCAGGGTAGTCTTTAATATTTCACAAACATCTAAGAACTATATCTTATGCTATATGCTTGAGACACATCAGACTAAAAGTTCCCAAAATGCCCCAAAGTCTACCTATGATTCACAGCTCTAATCCCTGTTTCCCTACATTGGTCACAGGTCCCCACTTTGTTCTAATGTGCCCAATTAGATCCCATTTCTCACTAAAGTCTCTACTAAAGACTCTACTTTATTCCTAAAGCCCCACTATGGACTCTGGTTGCCACTTGGGTGTCCAGCTCATACTTTATTCCCAGTCCACACTTTAGCCCCCAGTCCTCCCTTTTGTCTCCAGCATTTAATATACTCTCCAGTCCTCACTTTGGTCTCCAGCCCACTTTGGCCGCTAGTCCTCTTGTGACATATTAACACACTTGTGTTTTTAATTTTGGCCCCGCCCACCTCCTGACACAATGAAACGCGGCTCATGTGCACACCTGCCCCGCACCAGACACCACTGACTGTTTAGCAACATGCCTGTGAGCTCGGAGGGGAAGCTCTGATAACCTCACACTCACTCATAGGTCTCTAGACAATGCTTTATCCCCAGGCCTCACTCTGGTCCTCACTTTGAGAATAAGTTTAGCTACACGGTAGCACCATGGCACTCTGGCTCACATGGAGCTTTGTTGAGCAACATGCAACTGCTGACTTTTCTCATGGCAGCCATGACAGTAGGAGGCGTGTAAAGACAGATACATAGCTCCACCCCAAAGCGTCTTGTACAGCTGGTGTAAACTTGTCCCTTTACCTTCTCTTTTTTTGCTCTTAAATATTTTTTCCTCAATAACGGATGTCCATGATGATTCGTTCGTGTAACTGCTCGTCACTTTATCACCTTGCAGCTGCTTGACACATTACCACACAAGTGCCGCAGGATTTCTGAGAAGAACAGAGCTTTCTAACAGAGCAGTAAACATAGTCTGAGTAGAATATGCAGAGCTCGCTTAAAACGTTTAACGGTTAACACTCCATGGAGGAGGATCAGTGCAGTGTGTTTAAACGATGAGAGGATAAAGTATTCCTTCTGTCTCCCTCATACTGTCTCACTTTTTTTTGCTGGAGTTATATTTCTCTCTCTCTCTCTCTCTCTCTCTCTCTCTCTCTCTCTCACACACCCACACACACACACACACACACATATAGACAGGACATGGTTCCGTCATTAGCATTTAGCAATAGTGTGGAAGCTTTATGTGCTACTTATTGCTGTAATTAAGCACTCATTGTGACAGGAAGATAGCATGGAAACGCACACACACACACACGCACACACAAAGGGGTTTTGAGCAAGCGTACATACAAATCATTTACTGTATTTTCCATTGTGCATGTCAAATTCACTTGAAGGCTCTGATTTCAGACGTTTTTTGTTCCGATACATTTGTGTAACGAATACACTGTCATGTCGTGTAGCGTGGCGAGTCTGTGAGCTGTGAACTCGGTCTCTTCTCTCCTTCTCTTCTCTCATAGAGAGAAACGGATGCCGACGGGTCTTGTGTAGATTTGTGATTTATAAAGTGTACTACTTTCTATCATAAAAAGAGGATGAGATTAATAGGTAATTGCTTCGAGCCTTAAGCTTGAGGTCCGAATGCTTCATCATGAAGATATGTTTATGTTAAGAGATCACATGGACGTTTTCCAAAAAGCTCAAACCCAAGCCTGAGTCTCCAGTCAAACACTATACACTTCATACTCTACACATATGCACTTAAACTTTGTACTTTAGTAGTGCAGATTCAACTCCAGTGGTTAAGGCATTGGAGTTGCCACTGCTGGGCCCTTGAGCAAGGCCCTTAACCCTCAACTGCTCAGATGTATAATGAGATTAAAATGTAAGTCCTTCTGAATGTAAGGGCGTCTGCCAAATGCCGTAATGTAATGTAACTCATCTCAATTCAATTTTATTTGTATAACAATAGTAATTTTTTGCAAAGCAACTTTACAATATTAGAAGAAAATTATAAAATGTGTATGAATCAGAATGATCAGATCATACCTGATGAACGAGCCGAGGGCACCGGTGCTGAGGGAAAAACTCCTTGAGATGGTAATAGGAAAAAACCTTGAGAGGAACCAGACTCAACAGGGAACCCATCCTCATCTGGGTGATAATGGAGAGCAGGGATTGATCTG
>CM059212.1:24472169-24707169 GCA_030347435.1 Clarias fuscus
CGTTCACTGTTCAGAGCGCTGCATAAACCGTCATCGAGATCATAGATCATAGATCTGATTTCAGCAATTCAGCAGTGTTTTAAAAAGGGAGAGAAAGTCGATGCTTTATTTAAAGATGTATTCGGGCTTATCCTAATTGTTTGATCCTCTAAGTGCGTTTTCACATTAGGAACCTGGGATCGTTTCCGAGATCACTCTGACCCCAAGGACTGGTTCATTTTGCTCAGTGAGAACGCAATGGTTCCACGCTTGGGAACCGTGCCCGAGTCCTAGCTTGGAGAGGTTTTCTCGAGATCAGTACTGGCACAGTACAAATCAATCATGCCTATGGTGAGAACACCATTAGATTTTTGTGTGTTAATGATATAAGGGACATAAAACACAGTTTGGCACTGTAAAGACACCGAATAAACAAAGTGTAGCAAAATATTAATTAAATTTATGCAGTGTGTGTAAAAAGCATGTGATTCCCAACAAGTCTTTAGGGCAACATAAGGTCAGTTAGGTTGGCTTGTTGGTCGATTCAGTTAATT
This sequence comes from Clarias fuscus, assembly GCA_030347435.1. Classification (NCBI taxonomy): domain Eukaryota; kingdom Metazoa; phylum Chordata; class Actinopteri; order Siluriformes; family Clariidae; genus Clarias; species Clarias fuscus. The sequence goes on from CM059212.1 coordinate 24,472,703, forward strand.
GATAGTCAGATACGTCAGTTTTTGGTTCAGAATCGATTCACACATTTTAAACTATTTAGGTAAACTTTCAAATCCTTGGGTGACGTAGTGAAGGGTTTAAGTTGAGATGTGTGGAATACCGGGTGGATCCGGAGCGCAGCAGGCAGCTGGAGCCGGTAGGTGACAGGGTTAATCCGGAGGTTGATGCGGTATGGTCCGATGAATCTGGGTGATAGTTTCTGTGATTCTGTCTGCAGGTGTAGATTTTTTGTTGATAACCATACCTTGTCACCTACTTGGTACATTCGTCCCGGTGGGTGTCGACGGCGATGTTGAACGGTGTAGCGGGTGTTAGCAAGTCGGATGGCATTGTTTGCTCATCTCCAGAGCCAACTGTTGGGCCGACGGTACTTCAACCTCTGGTTCTTGATGGTCGAACATCGGAGGTTGGAAACCGTAGCACACCTCGAACGGGCTGAGGTTGGTGGCATAGGACGTATTGAGGTTGTGAGACAACTCAGCCCATATGAGGTAGCGGGCCCAGGAGCACTGACGATCAGCAATAAAGCATCTCAGGTAGCGCTCCAGTTGTTGGTTGGTTCGCTCCGTCTGACCGTTAGTCTGTGGGTGGTAGCCGGAAGAGAGACTGCAGATGGAGTCGATCAGACGGCAGAAGGCCTTCCAGAACCGGGAGGTGAACTAGGGCCCCCTGTCCGAGACGATGTCCTTTGGGAACCCATGCAGGCGGACTACGTACTCTAATATCAGCTCAGCTGTCCTTTTGGCTGACGGGAGACCGGGGAGGGCCACCAGGTGTACAGCTTTGGAGAACCGGTCGACGATGGTGAAGATGGTGTCCTTTCCTTTCGAAACCGGCAGGCCCGTGATGAAATCAACGGCAATGTGTGTCCAGGGCCGGCGGGGAACTGGGAGTGGCTGAAGTTCCCCTGGTGATGGCTGGTTGCTGTCCTTGGACCTGGCACACACTGGGCACGCCTGGACAAACTCGTCCACGTCCCTCCTCATATTTGGCCACCAGAAGGCGCGTTGAATGAAGAGTAGCGTGCATCGCCTTCCAGGGTGTCCAGAAATTGGGGAGGAGTGTCCCCATTGGAGGACGTCGGTCTTGACGGAGTCGGGGACATAGAGACGACCAGGCGGCACACCTGCTGGTTCGGTCTCCGCAGTCTGTGCCTGGCGAACCCTCGTTTCCAAATCCCAGTTAATTGGTGCAAGGATCTTGGTGGGTGGTAGGACAGGCGTGGGGTCCGCCCGGGGGACGTCTTCTTCGTGGTGTCGTGATAGAGCGTCGGCCTTGGTGTTCTTGGACCCCGGGCGGTATGACAGGTGGAAGTTATAATTTTCTAAAAACAATGCCCACCGCGCCTGACTGGGGTTGAGTTGTTTCAATGTACGGATAGTAATGAGGTTCTGATGGTCGGAACAGACGATGAACGGCTCTCTGGCGCCCTGGAGCCAGTGTCGCCATTCCTCCAAGGCCCACTTTATGGCCAGCAGCTCGCGGTTCTCCGTATCGCTGCTGAGTGGAGTCAAATTTCTTGGAGAAAAAACTGCAAGGGTGCAGTTTTTGGTCTGGACCTCGGTGGGAGAGAACGTCGTTGATAAATTGTTGGAATACCGCGGGTGCATTGCAGAGACCAAAGGGGATGACCAGGCTTTCATAGTGTCCGGTAGGGGTGATGAAGGCCGTTTTCCACTCATCGCCCTCTCTGATGCGCACCAAGTTGTAGGCGCTCCGGAGGTCCAACTGCTGGCGCCAGAAAATGGTGGCGCCAGAGAGGGCGTCCAGGGCAGAGTTGGTAAGAGGCAAAGGGTGTCGGTTCTTGATGGTGATGTTGTTGAGTCCCCGGTAATCGACACAGGGACGAAGACTACCATCGCGTTTCTTCACAAAAAAGAACCCCGCGGCGGCAGGTGAGGAGGAGGGCCGGATGGTACCATGGCGAAGTCCGCTGGAGACATACTCCTCCATTGCCTGCATCTCGTTCTTGGATAGGGAATAGAGGTGGCCGCGGGGTGGGATGGAGCCTGGCTGAAGGTCGATCGCCAGGTCGTAGGGGCGATATGGAGGTAGATGGGTGGCACGTTTCTTGCAGAAGACTTCAGCCAGGTCCCGGTAGTCTCGTGGGATGTTATCTGTGTCGACATCGGGGACCTCGGTCTCCCTAGAGCACGTCCCAGCCTCGGCCCGTAGGCATAGTTTGTTGCAGGTCGGTCCCCATTGTAGGATCCGATTTTGAGTCCAGGAGATGAGTGGGTCGTGACGCAGTAGCCATGGGTGTCCCAGGATGATAGGTGGTGACGGAATGGAGGTGATGTAAAGCTGGATCTGTTCCTGATGCTGGTTAGTGACGAGGGTGATAGGCTGGGTTCGGAGGGTGATGGGACTGGAGGAGAGGGGCCGACCATCAACTGATGTAATAGTAACGGGCTGGGATAACGCCTATGTCTTTACCCCCAGTCTTTTGACATAAGAAGAGTCAATGAAGTTGCCTACGGCACCGGAATCGATGAACGCGGTACTTCCAACTCGTTTGTGGTCAAACTGGAGGTGTACTTTTACCGTGAGACGGGAATCATCGGTCAAGGTGGTGGAGAGGGAGATGGAACCCGGTGAGCCACTCTCATTTCTCACCGGGTCTGCGCGTTTCCCGGTCGCAGAGGACAGATGGCTCGGTGGTGTGTAGCAGATCCACAATACGCGCAGAGCCCCTCTTTGAATCGGCGTTCCCGTTGCAGCGGTTAAGGAGGCGCGCCCTAATTGCATGGGTTCCCTGGCTCCTGTGTTAACCACAGCGGGAGGTGGAGAACCGACGTGTCCGGTAGGTGGAGCAGTGAATGAGGATCGGGCTTCGGAGACTGGAGCTTGGGGGAAGAAAGTGGTGGATCGAGGAGCAGACTGATGTAATGGCGTCGTGATGGGCGGCAGGGTACGGGGAGCTGGCTTGGGGCGAGCGAGCAGACGTTGGTCGATCCGGAGGGCGAGTTGGATTAAGCCCTCCAAGGTCGCTGGGAGCTCTCGTCCGGCGAGCTCGTCCTTTATACGCGAAGCCAGTCCCTCATAGTAGGTCATCCGGAGGGCGGAGTCTCCCCAGTAGGTCTGCACAGCAAGGGTGCGAAACTCCACGGTGTAGCGGCTCACGGACGACCCTCCCTGCCGTAGGTGATATAGTTTGGAGTCGGTCTCCACCTCAGCAGCAGGATGTTCGAAGGTGAGTTTGAGTTGGCGGGTGAATTCCGTGTATGTATCTGAATCTGAGCGAAGAACTGCCGTGGCCCACTCAGCTGCCTGCCCGGATAGCAATGAGACGAGAAGAGCAATGCGCAGTCGGTCTGTGGAGTACCTGGTGGAATTGAACTCAAACACGAGATCCAATGCGGTTAGAAAAACACTGCACTTCCCATCTGTGCCATCCCATTTATCCGGTAAAGCCAGAAAAACATCAGAAGATGGGGAGGGAGTTGGCGTTGCAGCAGCCGCTGCGATGGGCGTGGCAACAGCCGGCTGAGCAGCCGCCCCGCGGAGGGTCGTATTCTCCTGTCGCCACCTCGCGGCGCAAGACCGCGACGTCTTGGAGCTCCTTGCGGAGAGACGCGACTTCACCACGGAGCTGATCGATCAACTTGGCGTGCTGGTCAACCACATCGCAGAGGCGAGCAAATTCCGCTGGGTTCACTGCTGATGGCTCAGTCATTCTGTCACGAACTAACCGGAGATGAACCAGAAGACTAGCAGTTAGCCCTGTAGCGTGGATGGTAAACCCAAACGCGGAAGTAGCGCGAGCAGGCAGGATAACCACGCTGGTTATTATTAGAACTCTCCCGAAGTGAGAGCAAGAATTTACACAAATAAACCCGCGTTCTAAATACACACACCCAATCGAAAGCGAAACCCAAGAAAGTGAGTACTCACGTTTAGACGAGCGAAGCGTCTGCGATTGCATGGGCAAAACTCAATGACTGAGCAATGTGAAGCGCCATCTTGTTTCCTTTTATGCTTCCTGAAACATGACCGTATTACTTCCGGGTCCTAGTGCTGGTCGTGTTACGAGTGTGCATGATAATGCCCTTATCCAGAGTGACTTAAATTTTGAATCTCATTATACATCTGAGCAGGTGAGGTTTAAGGGCCTTGCTCAAGAGCCCAACAGGGATAACTGAGCTACCCTTGACCCACAACACAACGTTTAAACAAAAAACAGCACAGTTTGTTCCACAGCGTGTCAGTGTTTATTAGATACTGTTAGTAGCTAAATTGAGTTAAAAATCACTGTGCGTAAAGTATGTTTTTTTTATTGGATTTGTCATAGTTTATAAATTGCTTAATATAATTTTAATCATGGTTTAAACATTCAGGCATTAAAGTGATTTTATATTCATTGAGCTTCTTTGCGGTCAAATATAAACTGAGTACATTTTTAATAGTTATATTTTCACAAAATTACGTTTATCTATACTTACTAATTCTTATTAATAAAACATTTTTTACATTATAAAGATTTTAACATTTACAGTTTTTAAAGGGATCAGAAGCCTACAGTCATTTTTATTTTATTTTTTAAAGGTATTTCAATATTCACGATTCATAAGCACAGTCTACTGTAACAGAATTTATCGTGAGATCAGCAAAACACCTCGGATCTCTGTTTAAAAAAGGCAAATGCATGCACATGCAAAATCGAGATCAATGCCCTCACTTTCTTTTTTTTTTTTTTTGGATTTTTCCCCGATTTTCTCCCTAATTTAGTCGTGTCCAATTCCTCCCCGTCACTAGGGGGCTCCCACATTAAGGCTACTACTACCACTCAGCCGGGAGGGCCGAAGACTATCACGTGTTTCCTCCGAACCACGTGACGCCAGCCGACCGCATCTTTTCGAACTGCTCGCTCGCGCACCGTTGGGGGCGGTGTAACACACTCGGAGGTCAGCGCTATCCGCTCCCTCCGTTGCGCGAGCTCACAGACGCCCCTGACTGGCTGTAGAGCCGTGATTAATGTGGGAACACTAAGTACCTCTCATCCCTCCCCTCTGAGAGAGCTCGGCCAATCAGCTCTCTCTAGACCTCCGGCTGCGAGAGGTTACAGCATCACCCGGGATTCGAACTGGCGATCTCCGGATGATAGGGCGAGCGCTTTAACCACTGCGCCACTCGGAGGCCATATGCCCTCACTTTCTATGGTAACAGTGTAAGATGTGATGTATCGCAATATTTCGTTTAACTGATCATCGACACAACCGTGGCTTTTTTACCATTATTAGACTGCGATATGAAACAGTGAAGAAAATATATGTGAGACTGTTATCTCTGTCATGGCACTCAGTGCATATAAATCATTGTCAATGCCCCAGTGTGAGTGTATGTGTGTGTATCTGTGTGTGTCTGTGTTGGACATGACGAATCGATCTAACAGGAACAGAGGAAATGAGGTGGAGTAGGGAGGATTGTATAGAGATAGACAAGGTTCAGAATAACATACACACATGCACACACAAATAAGATTGTTCAAGATCATACAGAGGGCTGAGAGAGAAGAAGTGAGGTAGGGTGAGGAGGTGGAGGGGTGTAAATGAGGGAAGATTGGGGATTTGAGTGAAGATGCAGGGGTGGAGTATAGAGGTGTGGGGTGAAGGTGGAGGTGGAGTTTTAAAAGGAAATGTGAGAGTGAAGGTGGAGATGTGTGGGGGGGTGGAGATGGAGATGTAGACGTGAGGATGAAGTCAGAGATAGAGATATGAGGGTGGAGATGGAGATGTGATAGAAGGGGATGGAAGTGGAGATGAAGGTGGGCGTGGGAGGGTGGAGATAGAGATGGAGGAGAGGGTGGAGGTGAAGTTCTGTCTGGAGATGGAGGTGAGTTTGAAGGTCGTGGTGAATGTGGAGATAGAGGTGAGTTTGGAGATAAAGATGGAGGTGATGGTGGAGATGGAAGTGAGGTTGGAGATAGAGGTGAGTGTGAAGATGGAGATGAAAGTGAGCGTAGAGGTGGAATTGATTTTGGAGATAGAGATGGGGGTGATTGAGGAGATGGAGGTGGAGGAGATGGAGATGGAAGTGATGGTGGAGATGGAGGTGAGTTTGGAGGTAGAGGTAAGTTTGGAAGTTTGGATAAAGATGGAAGGGAGATGGAGGTCATGGTGAAGATGGAGATAGAAGTGATGGTGGAGATAGAGGTGGAGATGTGATTAGAGGTGTGAGGGTGGATGTTGATCGCAGTTTAGCGCTCTATGTGTGTGATGGTTTTGTATGAGCCGCATGCTGTTATCTCATCTGACACCCAGGAAACACAGTGCTGTGTGTGTGTGTGTGCTTATATAACCTGGTGTCTGTGTGGGTGGAGGGGCTCGGTGCCGGCATGGGGGCGAGAGGAACCCACTGGAGCTGTTTATAGAACTAAAGCTTCACAGATCACGGCTCTAGCACTCTCCTCACAGAAATACTCCTCCAGAACGTTCTTCAGAAAACATGTGCTGTAAAGTCGTGTTCAGTGAAAAAGCAGAAATATATTACAAACAAAAATATGAAAACTAAACTAAAAGTTTTAGAAGACTGGACTCGCTCTAGAATCTTCTTCAGAGGAAGTTTGGTAAATTAATCGTCTGCAGTGAGAGATTTCTCGGAAACATGAAGGGTCTGACTGTAGAACCCGGTTCTTGTGCTGGTTCCCTGCAGGTGAGAGCTACGTGTGCGCCTCAGAGAACTACTACAAGAAAGTGGACTACACGAAGAATGTGAACCCCAACTGGTCTGTGAACGTGAAGGCCAGCGCCATGCAGAAGAATGCGGCGAGCCGGCTGGCGAGCGACGTGCGCGAGACCAAGGACTTCGTGCGGCCCAAGTTGGTGACGGTGATGCGCAGCGGCGTGAAGCCCAGGAAGGCAGTCAGGGTTCTGCTGAACAAGAAGACCGCGCACTCGTTCGAGCAGGTTCTCACCGACATCACCGAGGCCATCAAACTGGAGAGTGGCGCCGTCAAGAGGATCTACACTCTCGACGGGAAACAGGTGACACACACACACACACGCACATGCACAAATATTATACACACACACATACTTTATATACATACACATACACATGCATTCAAACCTACACACACACACATAGTATATACGCACACATATTATACACACACAAACACACACATCTACACACACACACACACACACACTTGCAGAGTATACACATACACACAGACATAGTATACCCATACACACACATTATATACTGTACACAAACACATACACATTTTACACACACACACACAAACATACATAGTATATATACCCACATTTTACACACACAAATAGTATATACACACACATTTTACACAGACACACACACACACACACACACACACACACAGTATACACACACACACACACAGTCATATAATGCACACTCATATAAGACACACACACACACAGTATATACAGACAAAAATACACACATACCCATTTTACACATACACACACATAGTACACACACACACACACACAAACATTGTATAAACACACACACACATTATACACATACACACACTTATACACACAAACACACAGTATATACACACAAAAATACATTTGTTTCACATTTTATATACACACACACCCATTTTACACATACACACACACACACACACACACACACACACACACAAACATTGTATAAACACACACACACACATATTATACACACACACACACTTATACACACACACAAACATTGTATAAACACACACACACATATTATACACACACACACTTATACACACAAACACACAGTATATACACACAAACACACACAGTATATACACATTTTACACACACATATAGTATATATATATATATATATATATATATATATATATATGTACACACACACACACACACTATATACACACACATATTGTACACACACACACTATATACACACACATATTGTCCACACACACACAAACACACAAGGTATATACACATTTTACACACACACATAGTATATATATATATATATATATATATATATATATATATATATACACACACACACTACATACACATACATATTATACACACACACACACACACACACACACACATAGTACACACACACACACTATATACACACGCACACTATATACACACACACATAGTATACACGTATACACACACACATTATACACACAGCATATACACATTTTACACAAACACACACAGTATATATATATATATATATATATATATATATATATATATATATATATATATATATATATATATACACACAAACACACACACTATGTGTGTATAATATGTGTGAGTGTATGATGGAAACTTTATTCCTTTATTTATTTATAATTTGGAAATTAGACAGAACATATGCAAAAGAGACAGTCTGCAGCCACACACACACAGAGAGTGGCACTGTGTTGTTAGGTGTCTCACTTTGTCAGAAACAAATAGTTATTATTCATTATCTGCTTCCTTCACTGTGTGTGTGTGTCTGTGTGCGTGTGTGTGTGTGTGTGTATGTGTGTGTGTGTGTGTGTGTGTGTGTGTGTGTGTGTGTGTGTGTGAGTGAGAGAGACTATGAGAATGTATTTTACGTCACTGTATGTAGGTTAGCGCTGCCCCGTTAACCTGTTCCACTTCCACCCTTCAGATTTAATTCTGTGTGTGTGTGTGTGTGTGTGTGTGTGTGTAATTATTAAATTAATATAATTCTTAAATATTATTGAAGATGATTCTTTAAAAAATCTTAAACTTAAACCCCGCCCGTTCCAGTCAGTCAGACAGGAAGTTTCTCGGCTTCTCCGTCTCGTGTCGTTAGTATCTAGCTTGTTTAGCGGCTAATTGCTGCCTTTGTCTTTACTAATACACACATGCGCGCACACACAGACACACACAGACACACACACACACTCGGAACTTGTCCCAGATTGTCCCACCCGCTGTCTGCTGTCTGATGTGTTTAATTGCTGCTTGTGCTTTAGCGTCTTCTCCTTTTCCTCATTTCTCTCTCTCTCTCTCTCTCTCTCTCTCTCTCTATTCTCATTTGTCCTACTTTCCTTTCATGTTCTCTCTGCCTCCTGGTTTCTTTTTATCTTATTTATTTATCTGTTTATTTCTGTGTCCTCTCTTGTCCTTTTTCATTTAATTTGTTGATACCGTTATCCTTTCTTCTCCATCCTTCTTCTCCTCCACTGTACATTTTATCTCTCCCTTTTTCACTCCATCTCTGTTCCCCATCTCTCTCTTTCTCTCTCTCAGTTGTTGCTCAGCTCTGCTCTCCTTTCTCTTTTTTTTTCTTTCTCTTTCTTTCTCTCTCTGGATGCTGAGGCAGCTGCTAGTTCTGGTTGCTAAGCAACTGCTTCCTCCATGAAGACACGGCCCAGCTGGATGTGTGTGTGTGTGTGTGTGTGTGTGTGGGCTCAGTAAACCCTTCCTCTCTTTTTCATTTTGCCTGTAAGCACAAAATGACACCCATTTTCCCTTCATCTGCTGACACACTTGCAATCATCCATGTTGTGTGTGTGTGTGTGTGTGTGTGTGTGTGTGTGTGTGTGTGTGAGAGAGAGAGAGCGAGAGAGAGAGCGAGAGAGAGAAACACATCCTACCTGGTCGTTTAGGACGGTTAGAGCACTGCTTAACATTTTCTCAGAGTGTTTTAATGAGCCTGTCTCTCCTCTCTGTCTCACTCCTCCATCTTCACTAAAGAGAGACAGAAAAAAGGACAAAGAGAGGGAGACAAAGAAAGATAAAGAAAGAGACAGTGAGAAGAGAGAGAGACAGTAATAACAGACTTAAATAAAGAGAGACAATGATAAAAAGAGAATGACAGAGAAAGAGATAAAAAAGAGATAAAAGAGTCTGATGAGATGGAGAGTGATGAAGGCAGACGGAAGAAGAAACAAGGCGAGGGATAAAGGAGAGACCGTGATGAGACAGAGAGACAAAGAAAGCGATAGATAAAATAGGGACAGTTATAAGAGAGAAAGACCAAGAGGAAAAGACAAGGAGAGACAGACAAGTAGAGAGACAAAGTAAAAAAAATCCCATCAGAAAGGTAAAGAGATATGGAAAAACCAAGAGAGACAGAGGAGGAGATAAAGAGAGACAGAGAGAGAGAGACAGAGGGAGGCAGCGTGACTCTGTGCTGTGCAGCTGCACTACTACTAGAGCCGCACTAACAGGAAACTAATCAACATCATCTGACCAATCAGAGTCCACAACCAAGCAACAGCACCTGATAACTCTAGTACACCTGGGGATCAGTTACCTGACGCAGCTCCGTCTCACACACACACACGCACACACACACACACACACACACACACACACACACACTGTGTACTGGACACCGAACTGCTCAGTTAAATGGTTAAAAAAGTGTTAAATTGCGGCGGTTTGTTTTTAACTTGCTCTTATACATATTTTTACTGGAATCTTTGACTGCATCACCGCCACCAGGGTGACGCAATAAACTACTTATTAAGTAAATCAATTAATTAATTAATAAATGAATTAATTGAATCAAGCTTAGTCTCTCACTGTTACTGACATGTTTATTTTGGAGCAGAGTGCAGTGACCATTCTGTCACACACAGTCAGCTCCTATTGTGCTATTCTATGTGCGTGTGTGTGTGTGTGTACTTCTGAGCTTTAGGTTATTGGAACACTGCCCACAGTCATTAGCAAGCATTAGTGTTAATCTTGTTAGGAAAATTGGGGGATTTCTGAGGAAATATTCTCTCTAGTAGTTTTACAAAATCTGTGTGTGTGTGTGTGTGTATGTGTGTGTATGCATGTGTGTGTGTGTGTGTGTGTGTCCCATACTGCGGATTTTTGGAATGATCTCACTGCTGGCGAATGAGAGTTGAAAGGAAGAGGCAGAAGGAGAGAGGTAGTGGGGTTTTGGCTCTTTTTTTTACTTTTTTTCCTCTCACCTCTATGGTTTTTCAAGGGAGTTGCCATGGAAACGGCAATGCGCTAGACTCTGATGGTTGCCGTGACAATAGAGATGATGAGAAATACGCTGAGTGAGCTCTTCATTCTTCCCAATCCACACTACCCTCACTACACCACTCAGGGACCCTTCCCAATCCACACTACCCTCATTACAGCACTACAGCATGGGTGTGAATTATCCAATGCGGCAGAAAATCAGTGAAGCTCAGACCCGTCCTAATCTGTGATGCTCTACTACGGCCTGGTTGCCTCCCAAATCACACACTCGACCTTGACACTGTAAATAGAATGACACACAAACGCAAGTCATACTCAGTCCCCACATGGTGTTGAGATGGCGGTCTCCATAGCAACAGGTTCAGCAAGTGCGTAATGACATCATCATTCGTGTCAGAGTTGTGACCTTAAGGTTGAGAAAAAACGAAATCAGGAGGATAAAAAATAGAGAGAATAGAATGAGAGTAGAGACAGAGTAATAAACAGAGCCGAAGGAGAAAATGGTGAAACACCAATCAAGGAATGAGTTAGAGAAAGCAAAGAGAAAGGGAGATAGAGGGAAGGATGGAATCAGAAAGAGAACGGAGGAGAAGAGGATAGAAAGAAAGAAACAAAGAAAGAGAGGTGCAATGAGGACAGGAAAAAAACAGAGAAAAGACAGGAAGAGAGAGGTGTATTAATTTATAAGGACATTATTCCAATAAGCTGCTTGTCATTCCTTCCCTTTCTGAGTGTTATCTTCACACACACACACACACACACACACATTTGTGAGTCGAATCCAATCACACTCTCTGCAGTCTGTATCCTTGGCAACAGGGAGAAACTGGGTTCGTTGAGTTCATAAACACAGCAGTGCAGTCTCCCTACATATACACACGCACATTACGCTCCAGTTTCACACACACGGCAAAGGGTGCATGCGCACAGCTGTTTGACAGACACAGTAACACGACATGACACACACAGTAACATGCCATGACATACAGTAACACGCCATGACACACACAGTAACACACCATGACACACAGTAACACGCCATACGCCATGACACACACAGTAACATGCCATGACAGACACAGTAATACGCCATGACAGACGCAGTAACACACCATGACACACAGTAACACGCAATGACACACAGTAACACACCATGACACACAGTAACACACCATGACACACACAGTAACATGCCATGACAGACACAGTAATACGCCATGACAGACGCAGTAACACACCATGACACACAGTAACACGCAATGACACACAGTAACACACCATGACACACACAGTAACATGCGATGACACACAGTAACACACCATGACACACAGTAACACGCAATGACACACAGTAACACACCATGACACACACAGTAACACACCACGACACACACAGTAACACGCGATGACACCCAGTGTGATTAACTGTAATTACTTGTACGGTTATATACTTTGGACTGTACTCAGGCCTCAGAGCCTCAGCGACCAAGCATCACAGTTTGATAACTGATCAGTGAAACCAGACACACACCAGTATATGTGTGTGTGTATGTATGTGTGGTCCTGAACACCCTGTGCTGAGTCACTGAAGAGTGAGTGCTTACTGAAACTGTAGAAATCACCACTTTCACTCTGTCAGTCGTCTTTCATCCTCCCATCACCACATCTCCATTAACCCTGCCGTGACGGCACTTTCCCATGATGCGCCTGTGCTTTGAACTCATTGTTCCTCCGGCTCGGTGGTTGGACGTTAATGCTGATGTTCCGAAAGCACGGTGTTTGATGTGCAGGATTTTTTTTTCATGTGCAGGAAATGTTTAAACAGTGAATGTCAGCGAGACACACCACATCAATGCACAGCAGGTATGTGACCTTTGGGTGACCTGTGTGTGTAAGTGAAGAACTGAATGCATACAGTCATGCTACACGGGTGTGTTAATATTATGTAAATATTATGAAGCACATGTATGTGTGTTTCATTAGATAATACACATACTGTTAAAGAAAATTGTTGCGGTTTCATTTTGTGCCTGTCTGTCAGAGTGTGTGATATGTGTGATGAGTGTGTAACTGTAATACGTTGTGCATTCGTTATTAAAAGCATATTAATCAGCCCCGTTCTGTGACTGGAGCGAAAGCGTCAGAGAGACAGAGAGAGAGAGAGAGATTTCTGTAGTCTGATGAATTAAACACTTAAAAATGACACATGACCTCCCCCCCATTCCAACACACATGCACACACACTCCTCTGCTACAGTAATTGCTTTAAAATCAAACCAGCATTAATTAGCATCATTGCCAAGGGCGACAGTGAGGCAGAATGCAAGAATCAAGACAGAGAGAGAGGGAGACAGAAAGAAAGACAGAGAGAGAGACAGAACGAGACGATGAAGGAGAGAGAATCTAATGGATAAGTTAGAAGATGCATGCGCACAGACTATCATAAAAAAAAACATGACTAATGTCTTAAATGTCTTAGAGTTAAGTAGAACGGTTTGATGATTTGATAAGACCGTGATAATATCGTCAGAACGCGTGACTCTGATTCTGTGATCAGACTGGGATTGGATGCAGATGCTTTTAAACAGAAAATAACCAAGCACAGACCGTCCTGTCCATACGCTCAGCATCAAACAGGTAATCAGTGTGTGTGCATTTAATGTTGTGTTTTTATATTACAGGACACGGTGTGAGTCAGCGGGAAGTTATACCAAAAATACTCCCGAAAGACGTTGTGTCATTGGTGTGCCGAGAAAATCCTGTAGATGAAAGCTGTTTGTTTGGGGGTTTTTTTTGTTTGTTTGTTTGTTTCACCTTTGATGCTGGATGTGTGATACACTGTGTATTTTAAAATAAATACTTTAATACTATAATATCACACAAATGTAGAAATGCATTTGGATATGAGGGGTTAGTACATTAACTGGAAATAAAGACAGAAAGAACAGCGAGAGAGAGATGGACAGAAAGAGTGAGAAAGCGAAGGAAGAAAAAATGTCAGTGAAAGAAATTTTAAACTGGAGAAATACAAAATGAACAGACCGATAAAAATGTGAGAGAAAGGCAATTTTGAAAGAGAGAGAGAGAGAGAGAGCAGACTTTCTCGAGGGACTTCCTGAGGGACAGAGAACCTGATGAAAAGTAGACTGAAGAAACCTAAAGGGATTTTTTATTCATATCTCTCTCTCTCTCTCTCTCTCTGTGTACAGTAGTGTGTGTTTCGCATTGATTCACTCTGTGATATTGAATAAATCAAGTCCTGGCTCTGATCCTTAACACACACAGCATTATTGTTCATACTGTGGGCCGTACAATAACTCTCAATCCTCTTCTTTCTCTCTCTCGCTCTCTCTCTCTCTCAGGTGTGTTTAGATCCGATTTGTTCCCAGGATTATTTGTACAGCGTATTTTATACACAAAGGCCGATTCAGTGAGCTTAAAAAGGATAAAAAGCAGACCGGACACACACAAAAAAAGCACAAATAAATACATTTTACAAAATAAACATGTATAAAGAAAGATGATAAAGAACAAAGGCGTGGGCAAGAAAAACAGAGTGGGGTGCAGCGCAGAGCTCGGCGTTTAAACAGGACCACATGGGAGCGGAAATGTTTGCAGAGAGGATTTTAAAAGTTTTGGCTCCTTTCCATTGACGCAGTGATGAAATCCAAAGCTGAGGCTCTGCACCGGTGTGGAGGGTTAACCTGGAGCAGAGCTACACCAGTAAGACTAATCACAGGAAAAACCTCTCAGCAGGCTTTCACCTTCACTTCCAACTCAAAACTTACTCTTTAAAAATTAAACCTTAAATCAGCTAAAATGCCGTACAAAGCTAATACGTCTGACTTCCATTATGTACGTGTTTTACAAGTCATTAAACTTACAAATCTAAATTTCTAATCTGTGTCCTTTTAATCTTAAAACATTGTCAACTTTCAAGCTCCAAACAATACCCTTAATTTTTGGCTTTAAGTTTAGAGCTTTTAATCTTCGACTCAGAATCCTAAAGCTGAGTCCAGTTTTAAACTACCAGCTTTATTTTACCTTCAGCTTAACTTTCCAACTCAAATATTAACTATTAACACTTTAAGCTCAAGCTGCACAGATTCAGGCCAGAAACACGGCGGTGGTCACTGAGTGATTTTTAAAAAAGAGTTGCTTTTATGGAAGATTTGCCAGTGTGTTTCGATCGGGGAAGCTTCAGGCATCAGACTGTGCATTTGGATTTTCTTATATATCGTGTAGAACCAAAGTTATCATAACTTTTAAAACATGTAAATATCCTGTCTCACCATCAATGATTAGTAACAAAAATAATGAAAATAAATTCATGTTTCTTGTAGGACACACACACACACACACAATAATTCTCCTTGTATTTCTCCTAAGCTCATACCCTGAACATATTCAGCTTTTTAATGGCATATTTGTTTAACCTGATCTTTTGATGTGTCTTATTTAATATATAGTATACAAGTCTCTGCTTTTAATTTAATATATTCCTATTCCAAAAGTTTTAATGTCACATTATTAATATTGTTACATCATCTGTGTGTTTGTCATTAACATCAGTGAGGATTTCACTTCAAACAGAGCTAACTGTTTCTATAATAACGTTCAAGCTTAATCAGATGACCTCACTGAGTATACCATATGTTGTCAGTGTGTGTGTGTGTGTGTGTGAGAGAGAGAGAATGATCTGTGGGCTTTTGAAGGGCAGCAGTGTGTTGTCTAGTCAGCACCACTAAAACACTTAACTGACTCGAAACAGATTGGGGGCGTATGAGATGTGTGTGTGTGTGTGTGTGTCTGCGTGTGCGTGTGCGTGTGTGTGTGTGTGTGTGTAGGAGTGGCATGGGTGTGTGACATGTGGTCTTGACAGCTGGTAAGGCCAGGATTAGGAACAACCCCCCCACACTATATGTTGAATGTTCTCTGGATTGTGTGTGTGTGTGTGTGTGTGTGTGTGTGTGTGTGTGTGTGTGTGTGTGTGTAAGATTGTCAAATTGTTCTCTCTCTCTCTCTCTCATTTATTTTCTTGCAGTGACCTCTGCTCTTGACCTTTGATCCCTATAAGTATTCACACACAAAACTGGTTATTTACACATTAATGGTGAATTTTAAGAATGTGTGTGTGTGTGTGTGTGTGTGTGTGTGAGAGAGAGAGAGAGAGAGTGTCCTTTAATAGCCCCTTTGTATTGACAGTGGTGACACAGCAGTTAACTCATGAGACAAACCAATTTCCATCTCATCACCGTAGTAACAATGGAAGCGGGCGGGGCTAGCAGGTGTAGGGGCGGGTCTGCTGAATGATTGACAGGTTAATAAACAGCTTTAGAGTGTCATATTAGCTCAGAGTCACAATGTGACATGTCAGACGGTAAAGAAACACATTAACACACACGAACTGGGGAGTTAACTGTGTGTGTGTGTGTGTGTGTGTGTGTGTTAATTACAAATATTTATGAAAGATTAGCTAAGACTGTTATAAATCATTGTGCCAGCACCCATAGTAGCCATTACACACACACAGTGTGTGAACCCCAGGGGACACGGGAAAGTGGGCACAGCTGGTTGTCGCCGTGACGACTGACCTTCCCCTTTTAGCTGTGTTTCCCTGGATAACTTGTTAAATAATACACACACACACACACACACACACACACCCTGCTTACCAGCTGCTCAAAGCCTGGATTAATTTTACTCTGACATGTGTCACACTGTGTGTGTGTGTGTGTGTGTGTGTGTGTGTGTGTGTGTGTGTGTGTGTGTGTTTGTGAGAGAGAGAGATAGAGAGGGAGGGGGGAGTGTGGCATTACTTTATTTCCAAATTCAGTTAGCATTACAGTTAACATTACAGTCCTCTCTCTTTCT
The DNA here is from genome assembly GCA_030347435.1 of Clarias fuscus. Lineage (NCBI taxonomy): Eukaryota > Metazoa > Chordata > Actinopteri > Siluriformes > Clariidae > Clarias > Clarias fuscus. The sequence goes on from CM059212.1 coordinate 24,489,539, forward strand.
CTCTCTCTCTGTCTCTCTCTCTCTCTCTCTGTGTCTGTCTCTCTTCCTCTCTCTCTCTCTCTGTTTCTCTCTGTCTCTCTCTCTCTCTCTCTCTCTCTCTCTCTCTGTGTCTCTCTCTGTCTGTTTCTCTCTATCTCTATCTCTCTCTGTCTTTCTTCCCCTGTCTCTCTTGCTTCTTGTCTCTCTGGCTGTCTTTTTTCCTGTCTCTCTTTTTCTTTCCACCTTTTTTTTGTCTCTCTTCCTTCCTGTCTTCTTCTCTGTCTCTTTATTTGTCTTCATCTTTGTCATTCTTCGTGTCTGTCTGTGTGTGTGTAGCCCTTTTGATGTACTAATCACACTATAAAGATGACAGTTAGAGTCTCAGTATTGCGCCCTGTGTTTTTGTTGTGGGTTGCGGGTGACGTATTTATAGTGTGTAGCATGTCAGAAATACTGAGCACACCGTCACTTTGACAGCAGTGAGTGCGGGTGAACTGAGTGCTGAGGTGCTAGCCCTGCGCGTTTCCATCACTCACCACACACAGCGCTGTCCTCAGTTCTCAGTGCACTAGGATTGGCTCTTGTTTTAGAGCTCTGCTGACTGAACCAATCACAGACCGAGCTGAATTCTTGTAACCAGTCATAACACAGTAGGCGGGATTTGTCTGAGAGAATTGTTTGTTTTTACAGCTTACCTCTGTCGTGGCGATGTTCCCGCCCTTAACCCGGGTGTGTGACCGGGGTGAGACACTTCGCTGTCTGTCTCCTCACACTAATCCTCACTCTCATGTCTCCACTGTGTGTGCGTGTATGTGTGTGTGTGTGTGTGTGTGTCAGGTCACCTGCCTGCAGGACTTCTTTGGAGATGACGATGTGTTCATTGCTTGTGGACCGGAGAAGTTCCGTTACGCACAGGATGACTTCTCCCTGGACGAGAACGGTAATGCACACACACACACACACACACACACACACACACATACAGTATTAAGCTCAGCAAAAATTAATTAATTAATTTAGGGTCATTATGACTACAAACTTAATTCTTTTGATTGTGTAAAGCTGCTTTGCGACAATATCAATTGTTAAAAGTTCTATACAAATAAAATTGAATTGAATGATGTGTAGCTGCTGTCAGAAATGTCAGAATTTTTTTTTGTGATATAAAGATGAGCAACATGCCTACCAACACCACACCCACATAAACCACGCCCATAAACAACACACTCATAAACCACGCCCACAAACACTACATTCACATAAACCACGCCCACATGAACCACACCGGCAAACACCACACTCACATAAACCACCAACACCACACTCACATAAACCACTCCCAAAAACAACACACATAAACCACGCCCACAAACACCACACTCACATAAACCACACCCACAAACAACACTCTTATATAAACCACACTCCACAAACACCACACTCACATAAACCACACCCACAAACACATAAACTACAAACACCACACTCATATAAACCACACCCCACAAACACCACACCCACATAAACCACGCCCACAAACACCACACTCACATAAACCAATCCCACAAACAACACACTCACATAAACCGCACCCACAAACACCACACTCACATAAACCGCTCTCACAAACAACACACTCACATAAACCACATCCACATAAACCACATCCACAAAAACCACAGTCACATAAACACGCCCACAAACACCACACTCACATAAACCACTCCCACAAACAACACACTTACATAAACCACACTCCACAAACACCACACTCACATAAACCACACCCACAAACAACACACTCACATAAACCACACCCACAAATCCACACCCACATAAACTACAAACACCACACTCATATAAACCACACCCCACAAACACCACACTGACAAACACCACGCCCACAAACACCACACTCACATAAATCACAAACACCACACTCACATAAACCAATCCCACAAACAACACACTCACATAAACCACACCCACAAACACCACATCCACATAAACCACATCCACAAAAACCACAGTCACATAAACACGCCCACAAACACCACACTCACATAAACCACACTCACAAACAACACACTCACATAAACCATACCCACAAAACCACACCCACATAAACCACAAACACCACGCTCACATAAACCACTCCCACAAACAACACACTCACATAAACCACAAACACCACACCCACATAAACCATGCCCACATAAACCACACCCATAAACACCACACCCACATAAACCATGCCCACAAACACGATACTCACATAAACCACACTCACAAACACCACAACCACATAAACCACTCCCACATAAATCACAAACACAACACTCACATAAACCACGCCCACATAAACCACACTCACAGACAACACATCCATGTTATCCACCCATGTTATCCCCGACCCCACAAACGCCACACCTACAGTATATAAATTCCACCCACACTAACCACACCCACAGGCACCACAGACACACACCTGCAGCTGGTATAGAGCTGAAGCAGCAGTGTGTGGAGAGTAAAACATTATTGTACTGTAAAATCTAAACATCGTATATATTTTATTATGCTGTTAAATTATGTATTCTAATAATTTATTGATTATATCTCTCTCTCTTTTTCTCTCGTTCTCTCTCTATTTCTCTCTTTCTGTGTGTATGTGTGTGTGTGTAGAGTGTCGGGTGATGAAGACTCCTAAAGGACAAAAGGGTGCAGCTAAAAGTCCTGGTCCTATTCGCCGCAGCAAATCTCCTGCTGAGTCAAGTGAGAATATACACACACACACACACACACAGACACACACACTATAGACATGAGAGGTCCACACATACTTTAAATTCTACACACACTCTACGCCCGTCTCTGCAGCACTTTGGACGACGTTCTGAGAGTTTTCTGTCTTTTGTCTGCTTTATTTACGAGCAAAATAAAAGCCCTTAATCAGCAGCGTTTGTTACCCATAATGCACCGCGGCCCAGGCCAGACACAACACACCACTTTCACATGAAAACATAGTGACCGTGACTTAGCAACCCGCGACCTGCTGCAGAGACGGACACACACACTCACACACACACACAGACTGAGGCCAATACTCTCTCTTTCTTAGTTCAGTTCAGCAGGGCATTATTGGCATGTATATTACAAAAATCACACTGTTGCCAAAGCAATTGTAGAAGGTTACATTATAAGTAATATCTATCTACATTTATGAGCATATATAAACTTTATTAACATATTAAATATAAAAGAAAAATATAGTGGGTAAACAATAATGACAATGACAAAAAAGCATCAATATTAATAAAAACAACAACAAATGCAAGAACCAGTAACTATCTGAACAGTAGTTAATTTAAGGCTCAGGTTAAATTCTGTTAATTGGAGGCTCAGGTAGACTGTAGGAAACTCCAGTCCTGAACTATCGAGCGACTGCAGTCACGACTCCTCAGAAAACAGCTGTCTGTATCAGCCGAGGACAGGACCGTCTTCGTGGAAAAGTGGAACCCAGAAAGACCAGACGGGGCTCCATGTGACAAGATCTCCAACCAGAAGCGGGACACAAAGACAAGTCAGACAGAGGACAGAGGTGGTCTGGATGACTGGCACCTCTGGAGTATCAGTGTTGGGTGTAACTGTTTACAAAGTAACCCGTTGAGTACTCGGAGTACCCGCCATTCAAGTCAAACTCAGTTTACTTAGTTACTTTTTCAAAAATGTAATCCGTTATTCAGACAATTTATATACAGCAGTCATTCCCAATCCATTAGTGTGTGTGAGAAAGTTGTTCTACAAGCCCCGCCCCTCATAAACCGCCCCCCCTCTGTTATTCCTGCTGTTATACCCCTATCTCACCTATGCAGTTTGACTATGCGAGGGCCGACGCACGGAAAGATGGAAACCTAATCACAGCGCCAAACCTCGTGGTGAATCATAACGAACCGTACTTAGGGCCACCGCGCTAAACCGCATAGGTGAGATAGGGGTATTAGTAGTTAACAGATTATGGGCCAAACTTCACTGAGTGATGATGGTAGAATAATTATAAAGGTCTTGACTAAAACAACATGCATGAGGAAGCACAAAGGAGTTTTCATTTTCTGCAATGGAAAATTACTCAAACTAGTTACTTTTATCAGAAAGTAACGCAGTAAGAGAACATGCAGAATAATCACCATTTAAATCTACAAACTGATAACGATCAGTCAAATAGGATCTGAGCCAGGAGAGGGCCGTAATTCCTACTACAATTTCTATTCTGTGAAGGAGAATACTATTATCAATAGTGTCAAAGCTGCTCTGAGGTCCAGTAACACAAGCATAGTTACACAACCCTGATCAGAGGCAAATAGGAGGTCATTTACTACTTTAACAGTAGTTTTTACTTTTACTACTTTCTGTGCTGTGATGAGGCCTAAATCCTGACTGATACAGTTCGTTTATGCAATTTCTATGTAAATATGAACATAGCTGCTGTGATATCTTTTCTAGAATCTTCGGGATAAAGGTGAGGTTTGATATCGGCCTGTAATTGGACAGCTGACAGGGGTCAAGGTCAGGTTTCTTAATTAGTGGTTTAATAACTGCTAATTTAAAGGATTTGGGAACATACCCACTGAGTGAAGAGTTTATTATTTTCAACAGGGGTTCTTCGGTCCTTCGAGCTGGTACTAAAAATGTGTCGGTATAGGATCTAATATACAGGTTGATGATTTTGCAGAAGAGATGAGTGAAATTGGTTCTCATGACGAAGTAAAGTATTATTGGTGCTGATCTGAAACGATTAGTTTATTATCTGAATCAATGTTTATTAAATTGTCTAGTTTCAAAGCCTAAATTTTTTTGCATAATTTTTTTTTGACAGTGGATGAGGAAGTGCAGCTCCGTCTCGACCTCACCGATCGTACACTGAGCACACAGTCTCTGCTCTCTGGGCAACCAGGTTCTCCTGTGTCGGCCCGTCTCCACAGCCACACTGTGTTCACTCAGCCTGTACCCGCTCAGGATCAGCTTCATATCCCTAATGGTGAAGAGATACTCTGCCGGTTTAGACTCTGATTAGACTGTGGAGAGCAGTGCTGCTCTGAGACTGCAGTGTGTTAGGGGTTAGTGTGTTAGTGAGTCTCAGGACCAGCTGACAGAGGGGACGGGGTTTAGGGCCGAGCTCTCGGGTTTTCAGTGCTTTTCATCACTCAATTTAAGATGATTATAGAATTTTACTGCTCTTTTTTGTACGGCTATAATCAGTGGGAATTGACCTAATTCTACCCTGCATGCACCGTCTGGTGTTTTCCCCTGAACTTTGAGGAGATTTCTACAGAATTCTGCATGCAGAATTCTCTCTCTCTCTTTCACTCTCTCTCTCTCTCTCTCTCTCTCTTTCACTAAGAGCTGAAAGCGTCTCAGCTCGTCAGTCTGTGATCATTACAGTTCTGAAATTTGAAATTAATTTTAAAAAATAACTATTAATTATTTTTATCAATTAATTTTTAATTAAGAATAAACATCTTTCTTTTTTTTTCTTATTCTGTCTCACTCTCTTACTCTGTCTCTCTTGCTCTGTCCTTGGTCTTTGTGTTTCTATCTTTCTTCCTCTTTCTTTTTATCTCTTTCTTTCTCTCTCTCTCTGTAGCTAACGGTACTGGGTCCAGCAGTCAGTTGTCCACTCCGATCTCTAAGCAGTCCCCAATTTCAACCCCGACCAGCCCCGGGAACGCTCGCAAACAAAAGGTACTCTCACTCTTTCACTCTTTTTTTTCCGTTTGTCATTTCATTTACACTGTTAAGGCATTTGGCACTTATATGTGTGTGTGTGTGTGTGTGTGTGTGTGTGTGTGTGTGTCTATTTCAGGATCTCTATTTGCCTCTCTCCCTGGAAGATGACAACGAATCACTGGGAGAATCCATGTAAGCTCCTCCCACCTGTCAGTCACCCCAAGCTCCCGATCACAGAGGCGTTCTTCTCGTCACCCCCCGGTGGTGTGGAGGAGCAGCGTTTCTTTAGCCCTTTGGCACCGCCCAGCTCTCGAGTGGTGTTCTCTCTCTACTTTTTCTTTTCTTTTTGTTGCTGCTTGTGAATTCGTCGCATCCATCTCCAGCACCTTTCTTCAAGTTTGTGTTGTTGTTTTTTTTGTTTGTTTGTTTGTAATAATATTTTTTAAGCGATGTTGTGTATATGCAGGGCGTATACACGGCGATGACGAGCGAGTCAAGCACCTGGGTTTCTACGCAAAATTTCGGTCCTTTTTTGTGCAAGTAAATTTTTTTTGATAAAAAGAAGGAAAGAAAAATCTCTGATATTAAATGTACAGTTTGTAGTCGTGAGTGCATTTCATATCAGCACTGAGATTTTTTTTTGTTAAGATTTTTTCCATGCCTGTCATGATTTGTCACTTTAACGTTTAAAAAAAAAAAAAAAACCTAACATTCTTTCAGCACTTGGTTCTGCGAATTCCAGGCAGCAATCGCAGTTCTACGGTTCTGACTTGTACAAAAACTCTTTTTATTATTACTTTTTCTAACTCTAGCTGTGTTTAATAACTCGCTGTGCTTTTAAAACCAATCAGACGCAGTTTTTTTTTTTTACGTTTCAGTCCTGGCTAGGCATGTGCTGGATTAGCGGCGCGTTCAAGATGGCGCTAACAGGGTCACGATTTTATCATAGTACTGTAGCTACATGTAGCTTCTTGTTCTACGCTGTCGTACACATAAGGTCAGTTTGCTCAGAACGCCTTGCTAGCCTCTTGTGACTAGCGTGTTTTCGCTAGGTACTAGTAATAATAATAAGTGAGTTTTTTTTAACAGTTTTACAATTTCACAAATTTTGACTGTTAATCACAAAACAGACTGATGTTTGATTAAAAAATATTGTTTAATATTATTATATACATCACAAATAATGGATCATCAGCACATGCCGAGTCATGACGCCATGCTGAGTCACGACTTTATGAAATCTGATCTTACGGGAAAGGGGGGATGTTTTTAGTGTTAAAGTAAAAAAAAAAAAAAAAAAAAGCAAAAAAATTCTAAAAATCAATAAAAAGGAAGCACGAAACCTGTCCAACCAAAGCCATAAGATCACGGCCCTTTAGACAACAAATAATAAGCACATTTATTACCCTGGAATTAAAATCTTAAATTTCAACATCCTTCCTTTTTTTAAAAAATTTTGAATGAGCGATTTTGTGGTGAAGAAGTGAACGCATGGATTTGTGGAGAGGATTTTTGAGAAGAAAGCCAAAGTCATGTGAAGGTCTGACGCATTGAAGGTTTTTTTTTTAGTTCTGGTGGCGGTGTACATATCGGCATGGGTCGCTCGAATAGAGTTAGATACTCACGTAAATCAGAAAAACAAAGAAAAAAAGTACTTTCTTTAAACTGAAACATTTTGGGATAAAATATCTGTTTTTTTGTAATACTGCATGGTGGTGTGTGTGTTTCTCTCTCATGGAGAAAAAAAAAAGACAGAAACGTCACCGTTTCTCTCCTGATTCTAATGATCTTGTCATCTAACTCGTCTAAACTTCATATTATACCGATTCGATTCGATTTGATTTGATTTGATTTGTTTGATCCAATCGCAATTCTGTCTCGAAGCTGTTCGTGTAAAAAAAACAAGCACTCATCATCATTACTGCTCTTACTGTTAATTATTATTATAACGATCGCTCAGCATTACCTATCTCTTCTTAACGAGATTGATTTCATGCTTTACACACACACACACACACACACACACACACACACACAGAATAGAATAAAAATCCTCTAGCTCTTGTATAATGGTATATGATGTCATCATTACCTCTTTCCTCATGATGTGTAGTGTGATACACTCTCACACACTCGTTATCAGGTGTGTGTGTCGATGCCGTGTTCCATTTCAACAGAGCTTTAACAGCGTCGCGACATTCTAACTCTCACAGCGGTCTACGTTAAGGGCGTCTGTACTTATGCTGCCTTCACCTAGTGGACTTGAATACTGAGGCGATTAATTGACACACACACAAACACACACACCGAGTTATTTTCCTTAACGTTGAGGGTGTGAACGTGTCTCACCTCCTGTGGTGCCTTTTCTCCATACGTCTCTTTTTAAACCTGTAAGTCTGTAAATCTGTCTCATTCTCTGTCTGTCTCTCTCTCTATCCCTCTCAATCTGTCTTAATTTGTCTTCATCTGTCTTTTTTTCTCTGTTTTTTTTTTGTTTCTCTACATGTCTCAGTCCCATGCGTCTTTCTTTCTGTCTCTTCTCTCGCTGTCTGTTTTCTGTCTCTCGTTCTTTTTTTGAAGTTGGTTTTGTAGTTTTTAGGTGAACTCTTCACACGGTGCCGATTTTCTCTCCTCTTTCTCACACACACACACACACACACACACACACTCTCTCTCTCCCTCTCTCTCTCTTTTTTGCTCCCTTTGGTTTGGGGATAAATTTTTGAACTTCCTCTATGATGATGATGATGATGATGTATTTCCTGCTGTGTCATCGTGACTTGTTTCGGTGATGATGTCATTCTGTGTATCAACTTCGATTTTCAATAAAAAAAAAAAAGAAGATGTTATTCACATCCCAGTTTCAGCGATTAATTTTTCTCATCATGATGATTTTAGCATTGCCGCGGTGACCGTTGCTGACGTTGGTGACGGTGTCCATGGTGATGGTGAACTGCTTACACGATTGTGTGCTGTATCCTGTTTCAAAATTAATCAGCTCATCATCTCACATATATTATTCTGTGATGCTAATTTAAATTTCTGATCTTAGTGAAACTGTTAACATTAGCATTATTAAATATGAGCTTGGTTACCTCGACAACACATTCGCCTGAGAAGCTTTTAAGCTTTTTATTGTATGTCACCCTGTGCACCAATCAGCATGCATGTTTCACACAGACACTCCAACACTTCCATATTCAGGGTAAAGAAAAAACACTTCAGGTTTGCCGTCATCTTTAACACAGTGTGAAGCCCCGTTCCCACGCTCACCATTTTTTAACTTCTGGGAATGTGTTAAGGTGACTCCTAGTGAACCGCAGCTTAGTGGAGTGTGTTGGGGCGACCCGTAGTGATCCACAGAGCGGTGTGTTGTGTCAGGGTGACCATGTAGTGATCCACAGAGTGGTGTGGTGTGTCAGGGTGACCCAGAGCACGATTGTGAAACCGTGGCAACTTATAGCAAAAATCCTGAAGGATGTGTGAAAGATGTAGCAGGTTTATGGTGAAGTCAGTGTTTCATCACACTAAGTTTTTTTTTTTTTTTAACACACACACACACACTCACATCACAGTAATCTAAATAAACATTTGTAACAGTAGTGTGATTCCTAAACTGAGAAGCTGATTGCATGAAAACAGTAAACAAATCCTTTCTAATATGTAGTAGAAACACACACACACACAGCTCTTTAGGGGCAGAATAGAGTGAAGAGGTTACTTGAGGTCGTCACTCGCTTCCCTCATTCCTGCATGGAGTCTCTGACTGAAACGTCTCTCTAATGAAGGGCTTGTTATTATTAGCATTAGTGTGTGTGTGTGTGAGTGTGCACGAGTCACTGGCAGCGTGTTGAGGTTCAGGTGGCAGCGCTGGTTTACTAAAACACAGATGATTGATTCTGTTTTACATGAAAAGAAAAAAGAGGCAGAGAAATAGACAGACAGTGAGACGGTGAGAAAGAGAGAGAGAGAGAGCATGAGGTAAAGATGGAGACAGAAAGAGAGAAAACTGGGCAGAGAGAGGACAGACGAAGAAAATCACTGAGAGTGAGACAAAAGAGTGTGTGGTGACAGAGAGAGGGGGGGGGTGGAGAGAGTTATTAATTAGGTAAAAAACAAAGGAAAAGTGGCAAAAGCATCTTTCAAAAAGCCTCATTACTACCCCAACTCTACTAGCACAAGGGTTGTTGCCATGGTAACATAGGGAGCTTGTTCAACTTCCAAACATGAGGAGTTCTGAAAAATAATTACTCCTCTCTTAATTGTAATTATTAATCAGACCCGGAGGCAGGGTGGTTAGCACTTTCACTCCAGGGGTTAGGGTTCACACCTCCAGTGGTTAGGGTTCACCTATGCTATGTGTGTGTGTGTGTGTGTGTGTGTGTGCGTGCGTGCGTGCGTGTGTGTGTTTGTGTTCTGTCCTGCGTATTCGGGTTTTCTCTTACACTCCAAAGACGCGCTCTGTACATTGGTTTCTGTTTCCTCATTGCATGTTGGACGGATGGATGACATTTAGGCACATTAGGGATTTTGACTTACAAAAGTGCTTTGATGTTTCCGTCATTGAATAGATCCTTACACAGGATTACTAACTAAGTACCATCAGTCACACACACTGTTGGGAAGGGATTTTTCATTTGGTGGGGGGAAATTAGCCCCAATATTTGAGAAACAGGTAGGTCATTATATATCGTTTAAAGAGTGCTAGTGACTCGGCTGTACAGACATGGATGAGTAATCAGGTTTACTGTAGAGATTCCTGTTAGAGTTTAGTCCCATTCTCTTCCACTAACCGTAAATGAGACACAGGCTGTGAGTAAACTCCACCTGCACTTCACTGATGCTCCTGCGAGGATGCTAATGATAAGATGCTCATGAACATAACTACACACACCTGCATAACTGAGGGCAGGTGAATATTCAAAATAATTCTAAATATATAGATCAAAGACAAAGCAAATAAACAAAACATTGTGCCTGGATGAAGGGGGCAATAAATAAAATAAACAAAATGGATGGTTGTGTAAAAAAATCAACAAATGAATAAACAAATATATTTAGATGAATTGCATTAAATTGGATAGATCAATACTGTGATCTTTTTTTTCAATAATTCATTGATTTATTTTATTATTTAGAATACAGATCCATGGCATATGTAATAAGTAATTTGTAACTTAAATTTAGATAAGATCAACATTTAAAATTCTTTAAATTTCAAAAATACAAGAACAATCAAAAATATAATTTTATTATTAAAGTATCAAGTGAATCGTTTGCTCAAAAAATATATGACGTGTTTAAAACAGCAGTGTTATTTGTTGTACTTTGGCGCTCACTCGTGGCTGCAAGTTAACATTACAGCGTCATTCCATGTTAAACTGCTCATCTGACCTGAGACCAGAGCAAAGGATGCTAATGATGAGAGGATGATAATCAGATCAGATCAGACAGCGCGAGAGGCCTCCAGCAGGTGTGTGAGAGGGCGGTTTATGTGCACAGGACTTCTTCTACTTCTTCCTCTTCCTCCATCACACCATTTAAAATAGTTCTAATGCAAATATGACAAAAATAGATAAGTCTGCATTGCTCCACCTACTGAATATATATAAAACCCTATCAACCACCTGTAATACTACAGCAACACTCTAGAAACCACCGATAATGCTACAGCAACACCCTATCAACCACATGTAATACTGCAACAACACTCTAACAACCGCCTATAATAATACAGCAACAACAGAGCAACAACTTTTAATATTACAGCAACAGCATAGCAAACACCTGTAACAGTACAGTATCACTTTAGTGACCACATGTAATACTGCAACAATACCCTAGTAAACACCTGTAATTCTACAGCAACACCCCAGCAACCAGTAAAACGCTAGCAACCAGATGTAATAGTACAGCAACACACTAGAAACTACCTGTAATACTATAGCAACACCCTAGAAACATATAGTACTAGCAAACACCTGTAATACTGCAGCAACAGCAAAGCAACCACCTGTAATAATATAGCAGCAGCATAGCACCCACCTGTAATACTAAAACAACACCAAACCAACCATATGTAATACTGCAACAATACCCTAGCAACCATATGTAATACTACAGCAACACCATAGCAACCACCTGTAATACTACAATACCATAGCAACCAAATATAATAATATAACAATTTAATTTCAATTTATTTTATTTGAAATTAAATTGGCATTGTCGCAAAGCAGCTTTACACAATCAAAAGAAGTAAGTTTGTGTGAAATGTGAATGTGTTTGATTCAAAATGATAAGATTGTCCCTGATGAGCAAGCCGAGGGCGACGGTGGCACAAAAACACTCCCTGAGAACCTTGAGAGGAACCAGACTCAACAGGGAACCCATCCTCATTTGGGTGAAAACGGATGGCAGGGATTGATCTGCACTCATATTGTGTAAGACTGGAAGTTTAGAAGATGTGTTTAAATTAAATGGACCCCAGTTTGTTCCTGGAGTATCAGGTAGACTGTAGGAAATTCCAGTCCTGAACTATCGAACGACTGAAGTCACAGGTCCCCAGAGAACAGCTGTCTGCATCAGTCGAGGACAGAACAGTCTTCGTGGAAAAGTGGAACAATCCCCAGTCACCACACGCATCCCAGGCAGACCACTCGGGGCTCCATGTGACGAGATCTCCAACCAGAAGCAGGACTCCAGGACGAGTTAGACAGGTCCAGAGGGCAGAGGGGTCTGGATCACTGCCAGCTCAGGAGTGACATGTATAGCTCGACAGAGAGACAGGGAGAGGGAAAAGGAGAGAGGGAAAGAGAGAGAGAGCAGAAGAGAAGGAGAGATGGCAGTTAGGTATGGTCACTGTTACACAATGTATAAGATAAATGTATATTTAGTGCAAAGTGCAAGCAGGGACTCCGGCAGGACTAACTATAACAGCATAACTAAAAGGGAGAGCCAGAAGGAAACACAGATTTGAGGGCTCCCTGAGATGTAAAGCGACCAATCACCTCACCGTCAACAAACCTGAGTGATCAATGAGAGTGGGGAGGACAGCATCTAAACATACCAGTTCACCAGAATACTCTACGTCCACGAGTCTCCCAGATCTGCTCCTTTACCTAAGGTTAATCTATTTACAAAAATGCTTGGTTAAATAAATAGGTTTTTAGCCTAGAGTCCCGAACATTAATAGGAAGACTATTCCATTCACTATTACTTTGGGGCTTTGTAAGAAAAAGCTCCGCCCCCTGCTGTAGTTTTAATAATAAGTGGTACTGAAAAGCAGTCTGCATCCTTTGATCGAAGTAGGCGTGGAGGATCGTAAGACACTAGCAGTTCGCTCAGATACTGCGGTGCGAGACCATTTAATGCTTCACATAAAAGGCTGGAATCTATAATCACACCAAGGTCTTTTACTGTTGCATTTGATAGAACAGAAAGGCCATTTATAGTTACAGTGTGATCAGAAAGCTTACTTGTAGCTGCTTGTGGTCCTATGACTAGAACTTCTGTCTTATCAGAATTAAGCAGAAGAAAGTTAATTAACATCCAATCTCTTATGTCCTGCACACACTGCTCAGTTTTAGTAAACTGGTTTTTCTCATCCGGTTTTGCTGAGACGTATAACTGTTTGTCATCAGCATAACAATGAAAACTAATACCATGTTTATGAATTATGTTGCCCAGAGGAAGCATGTAAAGGGAAAAAAGCAGTGGGCCTAAAACTGAACACTTTGGAACACCAAACTCCACTTGAGAACATGAGGAATGGTCACCATCTAAATCTACAAACTGATAATGATCAGTCAAATAGGATCTGAGCCACAAGAGGACTGTTCCCTTAATTCCTACTACATTTTCTAATATGTGAAGGAGAATACTATGATCAGTGGTGTCAAAAGCTGCACTGAGGTCCAGTAACTGATACAGTTCGTTTATGCTATTTCTATGTAGAGGTGAACATAGCTGTTGTGATACTACCTTTTCCAGAATCTTGGAGATAAAGGGAAGGTTTGATATCGGCCTGTAATTGGTAAGCTGACAGGGGTCAAGTTCAAGGGGTTTCTTGATTAGCGGTTTAATAACTGCTAATTTAAAATATTTGGGAACATACCCACTGCTATGTTCAGTTAACTGCACAGATAATTACTTTCAACAGGGGTTCTGTTATTAGTGGTGGTTGCGACGCAAAGCACTACTATTATAATCTCACAGGCTTATTATTATTCCCTTTTTTTTCTTCCGTACAAAAGTTTGGCGCATAACTAGTCCCGCACCGTTTGTCCCCTGAATGAGGTGTGGCTTGTTCGGGGTGCTATGACTTTTCTAAGGAGTGGTCCCAAAAAGTCCCATAGACTTAACATTGAGACCAGTTTTGCCTCCGGGGCAGAAACGTGCCCAAATTTGCTCATTGACATATAATGCAGATTTTGGCGCATAACTACTACAGTATCGTTTGTCGTAGATCCATGAAAGAGGTGTCAAATCAGGTGGCTCATTTGGGATTGGGGTGCTAAGACTTTTCTTAGGGGTGGACTTATAATGACTTATAATGGGGAATTTGGTGCATGACTAATCACTTTTCGTTTGTCGTAGACAATGAAAGAGGTGTCATATCATTCGGCTTATTCGTGGAATCGAGGCTCGACATGACTTTTCTAAGGGGCGAGTGGTAAACTGCCCCAGCAGTGGGCAATTAACATGAAACATAAACTTCCATAGGAACTTTGAAACTGAATTTAACTGTGGATCCCACTGTTGTAGAGACACGGGGGAGTGCTCATTTTACTCAGGCAATCAATCAGGCTTTCGCATTTATCATGATGCTCATAAGCCACGCCCCCTAGCAACATCATTAGCATGCTGTTAGCATGTTGCTAACACGATTAGCATGCTGCTAGCATTATGCTTATTATATTAGCATGTTGCCAGCATGATGCTAACAATATTAGCATGTCGCTAGCATTATGCTAACTATATTAGCATGTTGCTAGCAACATCATTAGAACGTCGCTAACATGATGCTAGAGTGCCTAGCATGTTGCTAGCAAGACGTTTAGCTTATTAGCATGTTGCTAGCATTATGCTAACTATATTAGCATGTTGCAGGCAACATCATTAGAACATCGCTAACATGATGTTAGAGTGCTTAGCATGTTGCTACCATGGTGTTTAGCTTACTAGCATGTTGCTACCATTATGCTAACTATATTAGCATGTTGCTAGCTACATCATTAGAATGTCGCTAACATGATGCTAGGGTGCTTAGCGTGTTGCTAGCATGATGTTTGCCTGATTAGCATGTTGCTAGCATTATGATAACTGAATTAGCATGTTGCTAGCAACATCATTATAACGTCACTAATATGATGCTGGAGTGCTTAGCATGTTGTTAGCATGATTCCAAAGGTTTGCCACGGCAAGCACCACTCACATTTTCTTCAGGAAATGTACCTCTCTAGTTGCTGCTACTATCTGCTTGAGAAAATGTGTCAGTATAGGATTCAATATACAGGTTGACGATTTTGAAGAAGAGATTAGTATAACAACACCCTAGCAATCTCCTTTAATACTATTCCAACACCCTATCAACCATTTGTAACATTACAGCAACATCATAGCAACCACCTACAATACTACAGCTACACCCTAGTAACCACTGTAATACTACATTAACACCCTAACAACCACTGTAAAACAAAATCAACACCCTAGCATCCACCTTAGATACAACAGCAACACTTTAGCAACATACTGTAATACTAAACCAACACGATAACAACCTCCTGTAATACAATAGCAACAGCTTAGCAAGCCTGTAATACTGTAATACTAAGGTATCACCCTAACAACCACCTATAATAATACAGTAATGCCATTGCAACCAGCTGTAGTAGTAAAGCAACACCCTAGAAACCACATACTATATCAACAGTGTATAAGTTATTAATTATAGCCTTTATTTAGTTTTAATGTTGGCAGTACAGTAGCGTAGTGATTAGCAATGTGACCTCGCACAGGGTACAGGGTTCAATTCCAGGGTACAGGGTTCAATTCCTGCCTCAGGTATGTGTGCATGGAGCATGTGTGTGTGTGTGTGTGTGTGTATGCGCCCTGATATGGATTGGTATGCCAAAGTCTCATGGGTTCCAGGCCCCCGTACAGGATAAACACTATAGAAGATGAACACAGACGAGTCTCGCTGCTTTCTGTATGTTTACTTCGCCCCCTAGTGGATCTGTACAATCCCTCATCCTTACAGAGAGGAGGTCTCTCTCTCTCTCTCTCTCTCTCTCTCTCTTTCTCTGTGTGTGTGTGAGTGTGTGTTTGTGTGTTTATGTGTGTGTGAGGGCAAGTGTTCTGTGTGTGTGTGTGTTCTGTGTGTGTGTGTGTGTGTGTGTGTGTGTGTGAGGCATAGTTGGATTCTGTGTGAACAGACTGAACGATAGCAAACAGAGGACACAGGTGAGGATTCAGGTAAGTCACTTTCTCACTTCCTGTGTGTGTGTGTGTGTGTGTGTGTGTGTGTGTGTGTGTGTGTGTGTGTGTGTGTGTGTGTGTGTGCCATTGAACTGCTCTCCTTGAGAACCAGGAAACTCCACAACTTCTTTTAAATTATTTTATTATTTTTCTTTGTTATTTCTGTCTCTCTTCACTTAATTTTACAAATTAATCTAAAAAGTAGTAGTAGTAGTAGTAGTAGTAGTGTGTGTGTGTGTGTGTGTGTGTGTGTGTGTGTGTGTGTGTGTGTGTGTGTGTGTGTGTGTGTGTGTGAGAGAGAGAAAGAGAGAGAGAGAGAGAGGAATGCAGCAGCATGTTAAAACTTGCTTTGATTTGAGACCCAAACTGAACACCTCAGGAAATGCGTGTGTGTGTGTGTATAAATATATATAATCACAGACGTGACAACAATTCCACAAACCATATTACACACCGCTGTTTCTGAGTGTGTGTTTGTGTACAATAACCTCAAACACACACACATGCTTTTTTGTCTTTATGACATCACTCACCTAAGGACTAGTAAGATAACATGAGAGAATGGGCGTGGCTGGCATTCGTACGCACACACACACACACACACACACACACACACACACAGATCAGGTTTGGTGTGTGTGTGTGTCTGTGTGGGATTCAGCAGGTTGAACAGGATCTCATACACAGCTACCTGTATGTAAGTTCTTAAATTTTTTAAAGTTCATTTCAAGTTTTTGTGTGTTTGTGTGCGTGTTTATTGCTGTCCTGATTTTTGTCAATTGATTTAACAGTGTTAATAAAAAAATCAGGCTGACTTGAACTTTCCTTTTATATTATTTTCTTATTCTGTAGTATACTCAAATAGTACTATAGTGTTGTTTGGACCTTTTGGATATATTAGGATATTTGTCAAACTTATAATAGGTGTTATTATAAATTAATGAGTTAATATTATTTGCTCCTCAGATGGTTTGCATTAAGTTTAGTAGCTCAGTCGCTTAAGTTTATCATCATTCTCAACTTTAGTTTTCTCATTTTCTTTGTGTCAATATTTATCTCCCATAGATTTCACTTTGATTCTCAAAAATACGGAAGAAATAGCACCCCCTATTAGGGGATCAAGACGGAACATGGCTTTTAGCTTAAAAATATGATCCCTTAAGCAACCCTAGTGTAAGCGGTCAATGGAGCAGATCGATTGGTAATAGTTATTAGCTGGAAATGATGATGACTGTGAGACAAGAAAAGACTTTTAAAATTTGTTTTAAGGTCGTTTAAATTAAAATGAAAGAAGTACTGGGGGGTCTGAATATGTCTGAAGTACCATTCGACTTACATATTACTGAGATGTGAGAATACTTTGTGCAAGATTTTTCACCTTTCCTACATCACATCTACAGCATTTTTACTTACGATGATGTTTTTAAACTATAAGCATTTTAAAAACACATACACACACTTATTACTATTGAACATCACAGTTATCTAAGTAGGCTTAAAATAATAACAGGACTTTATGTGTAAGCGTCAACTACATGTTTTACTAGTGATATACTTCCGCTCTCTCATCAAACCCACCACGCTCCAAATGTGTAACATCGCCACCTAAAGGTGCGGCATTGTTAAAATGCCCAACGTTACAACAAAAAGAAACATGTTCTCAGCCTGGTCTCCGTAGCTATATTTCCCATTCCTGAAGACTGTCCAAAGTACATTTTTATGTAACTTATTAGTTAAAATTATATTACGCCATAAAATTCAGCATAATTGGGGGCATGGTTGATTTTTAGTGACAGCTACAGTATGTGACCATTTATGGATCAACCAGGGGTTTAGGCAGAGCCAAGATCAGAGCTTCAGAAAACCTATGAATGACATCACGTGTCTATGTGTGTGTCTCAGAGGAAACACGCCATTAAATTTGTATATAAATTTCTGTTATGTAACAGTTTTAGAAGAAATAGTTGAATTCAATAGTAATATTTTTTTATGAATGAACAATTGAGTTTTCATTTAAAGAAAAAGTTTCAGTTTACTGTTGATTATCCTGCCATCAGTAGCCAGCATCATCATCACCTTTTATGTCCCACTGCGAGTTAATAATATAGTATATCTGCTGAAACAATGGAGCAGCACGCGGAACGTTAGACTCCATTCACAGGTAACGGTAGTAGCAGGCGGGCATCAGGATCTGCACCTGATACAGTTGTGATCTAGTACTTCTTAAAAAGAAAGAAAGAAAAATTGGAAATCCCCAAGCCAGTGTTCCCAAAGGTTCCATTCCTAGTTTTGATAAAACAGAGAGGGTTGCATCAGGAAGGACATCGACATAAGACCTGCAATATATGATACACTGTAGCGACCCGTAGTGGGAAGAACACCATATTCATTTTTTTAATAATATTAATATTATAAAAACTGTTGCTTTTGTTAAAAAAACTTTTATTTTACTGATCATTTATCAAAAGCCAGATCTGATCGAAGGATCTCTCCATGCACCCAGGTCAGGAAAGGAGCACCATGTCCCCGACTCCATATAAGAACCAGCACTACGACATCCTGAAGAAGGAATGTCAGGAGAAGAAGCAGCTGTTTGATGATCCTGAGTTTCCCTGCAACAACACCTCGCTCTTCTACAGGAACCCTCTGCCCGGGAGAGTCGAGTGGAAGCGGCCGGCGGTGAGACACCGCTGCTGAGTTCTGCATTCTCTATATGTCAAAGTGAATTTCGTTTCCAGTAACATCACGTTCCTAAGTCTTTTAGTCTTTTCATAAAGTTTATTGTTGCAGCGTAATGCATCCTGAGTTCTAGTTTGTCTCCTCGAGTATGTTTTTTGACCCAAGATAGAAATCTTTCTGAAATCCTGATAAGATATTTTACGTCAGAACTAAAGCCTTTATTATTATAACTTATAACTTAATAACCAAAACGCTTTGGAACGTATTTTGTTGTTCCAGGATTCCTGTCCTTGTTTTTGTTCCTTTGTGTAATACTTATGTGATGATTAAATGCGCGGCAGAGACTGAAAAACCAAAACAAGCTTGTTGCGAAATAAAGCTGAAATGGTGCTGAAATCATGTACTGTTTGATTAATGATCTTTGAAGTCATTTTTTTATACACAAAGCCAATAACCACAGAGACCTGTTCCCTGTGTGAAGCATGTTTAGGTACACTTTAGCCATCTCAATGATCGTCACAGCTAGATGATTATTATTTTATTTACAACATACAGTAGGTGTTTAAATTAAAATCACTAGTGTTAAAACCTTTTATTTTTTCCTTTAGGAGATAGCCGAGAACCCTCACCTCTTTGTCGAAGGCATCAGTTCTCATGACCTGAATCAGGGTGAAGTGGGAAACTGCTGGTTTGTTGCAGCTTGTTCCTGTTTGGCTCTTAAACCAGATTTGTGGCAGAAGGTCAGTCTGAACATCACTCCTCATTTCTACTGGAATGATATAAATGTAATTTCTGGCTGAACATCTTGTTTTAGCTTTAAAGTTCATCGGGTATAAGTGTGGATCAGATCACTTGTGGAAGCCCAGTTCCTGTCACACTAGTGCAAAAGCTATTTGCGTGTTTATGAGATTAATTGACTGCGAGCCCTGTTCGCCCTGAGGCGTGGGTTGTTTTTTCTCCCATTATAAGAGTTTAAAGATATTTCTTTTTACATTGGGGAGTCTGGACAAACCTCATTTATGTGATCGATGATGAAGTGTCTGCTTGAGTGCTGAAGACTGATGTACTTCTTAACATTCTGTTAGACAGGAGTGTGTTTTTTTATTATCCAGGACGTTAACTAACTTGTGTAACAACACAACTATCAGTTTCTGCAATTCAGCCTTTGGGGATGAAGATTTAATATCGACTTTTTCTGTCTATTTCACACTTTTCTCTGTAAATGTTGGCAGCTGACCAGAGATAGAGATTGAGCAACGGTGATCTTTTTATCTCTCTGATGGAGGTAGTAGTGCAAATAGACCATATCTTTCAGAAATGAAGCAATGTTTTCAGCAAAGCTGCCAGGAAATAGCTATAGCAAAAATCTTGATTGAACACCTTGGTGAGGCAGTTAGGAGTTGGGAAATATTGTGGGTCCTCATCATTCTTAGTGCACAGATTTCTTGCCATTTCATGTCACTTCAATCTTGTTTCATTTATTTTCCTCCTGCTTTTCCTGGATGAGAAATGAGGTGACAACACACTCGGAAGGTCAACACAAACTTGGCTAATCCTGGATAAAGATTCCAGTTCCTTCTTTGAAGATCTACGATGTTCCCAAATCTGATTTGGAGATATAACATCTCCACAAGGTCCAGGTGTTTTAGTCCTCTAGGTATTCTTAGAAGACGACCAAACCACTACAACTAGATTTAAAGGAGCAGAAGCTACCTGGATTGATGAGCTCCTCATTGCCCAACATCCTAGCTTCCCCTTACCCTTAAAAGCGTACCCTTTTCAGCATTTGTTAGTCTAAAATAACACTAGGATAAAAACCACAATCTTGCCGTTCTCTGACTAACACTGACCTAGTAAGTTAGGGTAAGACAAAACTTGTAATTTAGTACAAGTTGAACGTTGACATATGATGTTTTGCTCACCAGGTGATTCCTAACTGGAAAGAGCAGGAATGGGATCCCAAACATCCAGAGCGCTACGCAGGAATCTTCCGCTTCCATTTCTGGATTTTCAGGGAGTGGACTGAAGTGGTTGTGGATGACCGTTTGCCCACCATCAATGGGAAACTGATTTACTGCCACTCCAAATCCAGAAACGAGTTCTGGAGCGCTCTGCTGGAGAAAGCGTATGCCAAGTAAGTGTCAATGAGATGGGAGGAGATCGAAATACCAAAAATTAATTAGAACTAAAATTAATTAGAACGATGAGATTTTGGATACTGGGTTTAGAGTGCTATTACTTTACATCTCTGATAAGAGCAGTAACAGGATCTACCTACTTGGTGATGCTTTATTTGTCATGCTTAATACTTTATTTGTCATGCTTAATACAGGTTGATCTCAGTGAGGAGCTCCACAGAGGTGTAGACTGGATCCCTGAGTCTTTGTCGCTAAAGAACAAGAACAACTGTTGTCATTTCTTTATGGCTAACCTAATGGTGTGTTGGTAGATTGTCAGGCTGCTACGAATCGCTCAGCGGAGGGAACACAGGAGACGCTGTAGTGGATTTCAGTGGTGCGGTGAATGAACCTGTGAGTTTGGAAACAGGACACTACCGCACTGACCCTAAGGAGAAGGACAAACTGTTCTCAGACTTGCTCCAAGTGTATGAAATGGGAGGCATCATTAGCTGCTCTATAGCGGTTAGTCAGGTCTATCTCTACATAATCTCATGGTTATGCTCAATGTTCCACTGTAAAATTCTGTAGAGGTTCTGTAAGATTTTTTCTTGTTGAGGAATAGGGTATGATTGACACCTGCGATTGGTACCTGCAGTTTAGACTTTGATGGTGTCTGTGGTTGTGTATGTTCTAAAGAAGATTCTTTGAAAATGTTTCTGGTCAGGCATCTCCTCATGAGCGGGAGCTGCGTTTGGCAAATGGTCTGGTCAAAGGTCATGCATACTCTGTGACTGCGGTGAAGAGGGTGCGTCTTGGACACGGCCTGTTGGCATTTTTTAAGAACGAAACCATCCCTCTCATCCGAATGAGGAACCCCTGGGGCAAACATGAGTGGAATGGAGCCTGGAGTGACAGGTGAGAATGTGAGATCAAAAGAAGTGTAATAGTTGTCTTTACCTCTCTATTTGGTTGCTTTCATGGACGGTCTGAGATAATATACTTCTCACAATGTAGCTCAGAGGAATGGCAAAAGATCGGCAATATGGAGAGGAGTAATCTGGGTATTACTGTGGAGGATGAAGGAGAATTTTGGTAAGTCACCATGTGAACATGTAGCATTCTTTACTAATTCTACTGCCTAAAATGCAGTAAACTCCCTCACTTCTATTCATCTGCTTATTGGTGTTACTTCTTCAGGATGTCTCATGATGATTGGTGTCAGAACTTCACGGATGCAGACGTGTGCCGGTTGATGAACACGTCCCCACTGAGTGTCCAGAAGAAGTGGAATGAGGTGGTGCATTTTGGGAACTGGATAAAACACTCAGAGCCTCTGAAGAACCGGTGTGGTGGCTGTATGAACCATAGGCAGACATTCTTACAGAACCCGCAGGTACCTGTCAACCCACAGAACCTTCAGTTGCCATCATAATTGTCACAGGTATCACCACAATCTAGCCTTATAGGTACCATCATAAGCTTGAAGAACTGTATCTGATACTGCTACTGTCATCTTTACATAACCTAAAGGTTCTATCACTTCCTGGACAGCTCTATAGTTGCTCTCACAAACTTATAAAAGATTTCATGACCAAACATCTACCACAACATCTCCACAATAAGTCCATTTATTTGTACAAAGTACAATGGAACATTGGATTACAAGCATAATTTGTTCCGGAAGTGGGCTCCTATTCCAAAACACTCGTAAACCAAATAGAATTGTCCCATAAGAAATAATGGAAACTCAAATTATTAATTCCACAGCCCAAAAAAATAAATACATTAAAATAATAATTACATAATATGAAGTAAAAATAAAACAAATTAACCTGCACTTTACCTTAAAAAAAGTAAAAATAAATCAGGACAGATAAGTGCTTCCGTTTATGCGCGCAGGCGCTGTGTATGTGTATGTATGTGTGTGTAATGTGCGTGCACTAACAGAATCACTGCTGTAAAGTAAAAAAAAAAAAACAGATGAACCTGCACTTTACCTTTAAAAAGAATCACGACTAAAGAAACGCTGAAACAGAGAGGGAGATGTTGATTATACCAGTAAGAGACGAGCACTAAGACCCAGCAGGGGACACGATTACCCACAATTCGCTCGGTGTCAAAACAAGAAGCGCATGCGTGATACATGATACTCGGCACTCGTAAACCAAGACAAGTCAAAATTTATTAAAAATCTTTGCTCGAGGAGTCATGTGGGTACCCCAAGCAAGATGGTGGCTCGCTAGATTGGCTCCTGCCCACTCGTTAATAATTATATAATTAATGAGGTATAATAGTTGACATTCCGGGTGAAATATGTTTTAAAATTGTCCATGATCCGGATTTTAAAGACCTAACCACGTTTTTGACGGCATTACAATGGCGACGACATCCAAATATTTCAAGGAGGCAAACCGCATGGCGACCAGGCAAACTACACCGCTAACGACTGCTTCGAGATCACCCGAAAAGCAGAGTGACGAAAAAGTGAGCCTGGAAAATGTTTTTGCTGAAGTAACTAAAATGAGCAAGACCCTTCAGGTAGTGGCAGCGGACACAATCGCCATTAAAGAGACAATGACGGAGTTAAAAGACACGGTAAACGGGCTGCAAGTCCGAATGGAGGAGGCTGAGGGCCGTGTTTCACAACTGGAGGATGTGACAGAGGGGCTGTCGACAGATAAACAAGCCAAAGAAAAAAAGATTCAAGTTCTGTGGGACCGGGTTCAAATACTTGAGAACCATAGTAAGAGGAACAATATAAGGCTTGTAGGGCTGAAAGAAAAGTATGGGACGAACGGCACCTTGGAGAGATGTTTAAAAAGACTTCTGAGCGAAGGCCTGGGGATCGACATGGAAGGGGAATTCGAAATTGAAAGAGTTCATAGAATACCAGCCCCCATGCCGAGTGAGGATCAACCGCCGAGGCCAGTGCTGATTAGGTTTTTGAGACAGTCAGCGCGGGAGAAAGTGCTGCGAGTTGCGCGGGAGCGCCGTGGAATTGAATGGGAGGATGCGAGATTATCCATATTTCCCGATATGACGCGGGAGCTGGCTGAAAAATGAAAGACGTTTCTGTCTGCCAAGAAATTGCTACAAAAGCTAAATGTGAAATACACGCTTGCTTTCCCTGCTACCCTGAGATTTACGTGGAAAGGTAAAAATCATAGTTTTACCAGCACTGAGGAAGCGGAGCGATTTATTAGCACACTGAGCAATGACAGTACATAAACAGGTATGCTCTTATAAGACAGTATTGCTTATGGACGGTGAGGAACATATAAGTCAACTAGGGGTAGATAAACGCGAGTGGGTTTTGGGCTTTGGATGGTGGGCTGCCCGAGCAGCGTGCAGCTGGATAGTGACGTAATCGGCTGCACGAGCGGTGCACCACGGACCAATAGGAGTTATTTTTTGTTGTTGCGTGTTCTGTTTGCAACTTTTTCTTTTTTCTTGTTTTCATGCTACGGCTTTAAGACCGGAGATTAGTCTAAGCTCCCAGTGTGTGTTTTGAGGGAGCATTTTATGTTACTTTATTGTGTTTGTTTTGTTTCTTATAAATCATTCTTTAAAAAAGAAGGTTCGGTCATGACAAGGTTTACTATTAAGAGTTTGTTCTTACACAGGTCAGATTACTATGCTCATACAGGTCTATATACACAACATTGGCTTTCATACTCCCTAATTTCTCTTTCTTGGTATCACATAATGTACTTGATATCACATAACACACTATGGTGGGGAATTATATAACATGCATGTCCTGGAATATAAAAGGCTGTGGGAATGCTATAAAAAGAGGCAAAGTTATGACGTACTTAAAACACCATAAAGTAGATATTGCATTTATCCAGGAAACACACTTCAAAGGGGAAGAGGCGCTAAAATTGAAATATGGGTGGGTTGGACACGTGTTCCACAGCTCCTTTTCCAGTAAGCGGAATGGGGTCGCTATATTAATCAACAAGAACCTAAACTTTGTGTTGACTGGAGAGACTAAAGACAAGGAAGGAAGAATGGTGTGCCTACAGACCACGATAAATGGCACCGTAATGGTGCTATGTAATATTTACGCCCCAAATACAGGGGATCCTAATTTTTTTTATGATTTAAATAAGACTTTGGGGGAAACGGATGGCCAAATAATACTAGCTGGAGATTTTAACCAAGTGTGGGATGCTTTTATAGATAAAAGTAAATTTAGTGGCCAAACATATCCCAAAGACAGAGCAGCAATTCATATGATGAGTGAAGATAATGGGTTAGCGGATATTTGGCGTTTGGTGAATCCACGTGAGAGGGAATACACTTTTTACTCACATTGTCATAAATCCCACTCCAGAATTTATATGTTTCTGATATCCAACACCTTGGCAAACCAAGTTACCCACTGCAAAATAAACGCTATCGCTTTGTCAGACCACGCAGCCGTGATGTTGGGTATTGACATTAATACATGTGATGAAGAGAGAAAAGGCAGGTGGAGATTAAACACTTCATTGTTGTCCCATGAGGCCTTCAGTTTGTTATTAAAAGAAGATTTGAAGATTAATACTGGTAGCACTGAAATAAGGTCAACTGAATGGGAAGCTTCTAAGGCGTATGTTAGAGGAAAGATTATAGGCTATGCGTCTAAAAGAAAAAGAGAAGATCGGGCCAGAATACAAGAATTAGATAATAAAATTAAGAATGTTGAAAAAGAATTATCCCAATGTTTTTCAAATCAATTATATCAAAATATTTGTAAAGTCAAATTTGAACTGCAGGAAATTTATAATAAAAAGGTGGAATATGCTCTATTTAGATTGGGAACTACTTTTTATGAGGAGGGGGAGAAGACTGGTAAATTGCTTGCGAGACAGTTGAAGCAAAAACATACATGTAATTTAATAACAGCTATTAAGAAAGGAAATACAATAGTAACATCAACAAGGGAGATAAACAACGTAGTACAGAAATTTTATAAAGAATTGTATACTGCTGACGTTGGTCTTAAACAGGAAGAATTGCTCAGTTTTGTCTCCAAGGTTAAAATGCCTAAATTATCCCCAGAGGAAATTAATATGTTAGAAGGTCATATTACAGAACTTGAAGTTAGAAAAGCCGTATCTATTATGCGGAATGGTAAGTCAGCAGGGTTGGATGGGTTCCCGGTCGAGTATTATAAACAGTATATAGACTTACTTGCACCCAAATTAACAGAAGTATACAATGAGGCATTTGCCAGTGGATCTCTTCCCTCCTCTTTTAATGACGCTCTTATATCGGTGATCTTTAAGAAAGATAGAGATCCCACTGAGCCCTCAAATTATCGACCAATAATTTTAATTAATGTGGACTGCAAGATCCTTAGCAAAATTCTTGCGTTGCGATTGGAGAAGGTTTTACCCAATATTATAAACTCCGATCAAGTTGGATTCATGATGAATAGGTCATCAACAGATAACATGAGAAGGTTACTTCACCTAATTTGGCTAAACAGAGATAAAGCTGATCCAATCGTCGCGCTTTCACTTGATGCAGAGAAGGCGTTTGATCGGGTTCATTGGGAATTTTTGTTCACAACTTTGTCAGGTTTTGGGTTTGGGCCTTGTTTCATCAAATGGATTAGAACATTATACAAAACGCCTAGGGCATGTGTGATCACCAACGGCAAAGTCTCTCCATCTTTTGATCTCACCAGGGGGACGCGAAAGGGATGTCCACTGTCACCATTACTGTTCAATATCGTACTAGAACCATTGGCCATTGCTATTAGGGATAACGAAAACATCCTAGGTGCATGGGGGGGGAGACAAAGAGCATAAATTGTTTTTATATGCTGATGACATCCTGGCCTTGGTAAAAAATCCAGATAAGTCCTTATATCACTTAATGGAGACAGTTCAATGCTACTCAAAAGTTTCCGGATATAAAATTAATTGGACAAAGTCGGAAGCCATGCCTATATCCGGAATATGCAATGCAAATATGGTAACTAGATTTGGCTTTAGGTGGAGCCCAAGGGGGATAAAATATTTGGGTATCATGATAAGCAGGGAATTGGAAGAGACCCCCAGACTAAATTTAGGGCCACTTCTACAAACCATAAGAAATAACTTGGAGAAATGGGGGAAAATTCAACTAACCTTATGGGGGAAGGTGAATATAATTAAGATGGTGGTTGCACCTCAGCTTAATTACATGCTTATGATGCTACCACTCACCATACCACAGTTGATCTTTAATCAATATGATACAATGGTTAAACATTTCCTATGGAGTGGGAAAAGGCCCCGGATAAAGTTTAAAACACTACATGCACCTCGGGATAAGGGAGGGCTGGGATTATCAGATCCTCGCATCTATCAGATATCCTTCGAAATGGCCAAATTGCCCAAACACTGGAACAATGATACTCAATTAGACTGGGTTATTATTGAGAAAACCTTGTCATGGCCATATAGCCCTATTCAATATATGTCTCAATGTTCAGATATAACCACAAACCCCATCATGAAGCACTCAAGAGAGGTGTGGGCGAAGATTCACAAGATGCATAAATTATCACAATGTAAACAACCATACTCTTCCCTGTGGTATAATTCTATTATTTGTATTGGGAGGTCACCCATATATTGGAAGAAATGGCATATGAATGGCTTGTGTACTGTGTCAGATTTATTTGAACAGGATGCATTTATGTCTTATAATAATCTTGTACAGAAGTATAATTTAAAGGGAAAAGAACATTTCTGGAAATATCTTCAAATTAGAAACTGTGTCTCCACAAAAATTCAGCAAATAGACGAAAATCATGTCCTGGACTTTCTAAAACTGCCTCACCCCCAACAAAAAGCCTCCGTATTCTACAGGATGACCAACCATGTGCTCAGTAGTGACTGCATCAACTTAAAGAAAATATGGGAAAAGGACATGGGGATTGTAATAGGGGATGAAGAGTGGAAAGGAATTTTGTCAAATACAGGTAAATTTATAAGAGAAGCCAGAGGGCAATTTACACAGTATAAAATCACACATAGGTTTTATTTGACACCTCTTAGACTTAATAGAATGGGTTTGACACACAATGATGTCTGTTGGAATTGTCAAAAGAATAGGGGTACGTTTATTCATTGTATCTGGGAATGTCCACTTATTCAGCCTTTATGGCGCCAAACCTTAAATATTTTGAGTAGATGGCTTGAAACAACAGTCCCGTTATCGCCAAGGTTGTGTTTGCTGGGAGATAGGGCGTTGATGCCAAATATCACAAAGGGAAAGTTTGCAGTGATCATGACGGGGGTCTCTGTGACAGCCAGAGTCATTTTGAAGCACTGGAAAACTCCCCAAATCCCACAATTTAAAGATTGGCTCAATATAATGACTAAGGCAACTTCGTACGAACGTCTGCTTAACAAACTTCATAATAAGAACAGTGCGGGGGTTCCTACGGAAACTCCAATTTGGGAAGACTTTTGGAACTTTGTTACGTTGACTTTTCATGTAACACAATAACGTAAATTATTATTTTTTTGGTCCTTGGTTAGTATTGGTCTGTTTTACCGTGGCCATTGTGTATGTTTTGACCTAACATTCAGTATTTGTATTGAGTTGTAACCTGTGTTTTGTATGATATTATCATGTACCGAATAAATACAATAAAAACTTAAATTATAAAAAAAAAAAAAAATCTTTGCTCTTCCTTGCAAAACACTCACAGACCGCGTTACTCACTATACCACGTTACCGCATTACTCACTTCCACTATACCATTTTCATAGATTTTTTTTTTGTAGCACATTCTCTGTTTCATGTTTTATTTTCCCAGTATGTGTTGGATATAACTCAAGTGCATGAAGAGCTGCTTGTGTCACTGCAGCAGAGAGATATGAAGATCCACAGACCTCGTGGTGCCGGTGAAAACCTCACCATCGGATTTGCCATATTTAAGGTATCCTAGCCAAGACTTTAGCAGGTTTCTGTGTTTCTGTGTTCCACAGGGAATCTGTTTGTTAGCTAAATCATGTGATGAGAAAAGTCTGAGATAGTAAACATGATAAACCAGTTCCAGGGTGTGGAATTTTGAATGTTTTTCTCATTTCAATGTCAATGTGGGTTTCCTTCAGGCTCTCCAGTTTTGGATCTCAATCCCAAAAACAGTTAATTAATGTGTTTGTTCCTGCTTGGTGTTTTTTCTTCGTATCCAGTATGACTCTAACCAAGATAAACTGCTTGCTGAAAATGTCATGATCTCAAATAATTTTGGGTTCAACTTTGGGGGAATTGAAATCTGTAACCAACAACTAAAAACTTATTCTCTTCCTCTTTTCATTGTGTATAGGCTCACTATTGGTCATGTCTAGGCTCACTATTGCTACTGTATCTGCAGACGGATCCAAGTCTCACAGACAGTAGAATGCTTGGCGGGCATGGGGGTACTGCTTGGCCAGTTAACTGTTGCTTATCATTGTGTGTTGTCATTGACTCTTTCCTTAATTCTCATGACAACTAATCTGCTATTTCCTGTTTTTGACTTTTTTTGACTCCCCTGTTAAAATTTTGAAGCCCATTTTTCTTTCTTAACCTAGCCTTTTAACACAGTGTTTGCTCTAATTGGCTAAGATTCAAACACAGTATGATATGCAGTGAAATGCTTAAACAGATTCAAATAGATGGCTATCTTTACGTTTATACACAAACCATGATCCACATTTACATTATTGACAAAGCGGGCGTGCACAACACTTTTGAGTGAATTTGAGTTTAAATGAATTTGGTATGATCAGAGGTGGAAAGAGTAATAAAATTTTGTACTCAAGTAAACTGTTACTTCCAGTGTAGTTCAAAAAAGACAAGCGGATATAAATCTGAAACTAGTTGTTTTTAATTGAAGGAACACCTTTACATAATAAAGCTGTTGCCTTTCTTGTGCTTGCGCCGGATAGCAAGAGAAAAAAGAGCTCAGAGCCGAGAATAACGTTCAACACAAAACCTTTATCTCCTCTTTCAGCCTCACACTTATAATACACAACATAAAGTAAAAGTAAAGAAAAGGGTAAAAGAACAGAGCGTTTCGGGGTGAGCAGCACACCTGAGCTCCTACTTCGCTCTCACCTTCTCACACACACACACACACACACACACACACCTCCGCTGCACACACACTGTGGGAGGGGCGGCGACTCTTAAAAGGCTAACACACACATAATGTGGTACAACATAGTAGTGGCGTTACAATGGCCAGGGGTTTGATCATAAGAATCTGATGGCATTTCACTCTTAGCTGGGTCGCGTCACTGCATCTGTTCTGTCTCCATCGTTCTTGTGAATTTATGAGTTTTGTGAGTTTTTTCTCCCCGCCCATCAATCAATCAATCAATCAATCACTGTTTTAGACTCAGGTGACATCACGAATCTTCACCCATTTCAATAATCTCCTTAAACAATTTAAATCTGGTTTTAAGCCCAAACACAACACAGAACCTGCTCTGGTTAAGATCAACAATAATAATGTTCTCTGTGCATTCTGACCTAGTCTCCATCCTCACCCTCCTTCATCTCAGTGGCGCCTCTGATATTGTTTCTCACCAACGTCTCATGGAACATCTGGCTAGCATTAGAGTCCCTGGTCCTGTGTATTAGTGGTTTGCTTTAAAACTCACTGATAGGATAGAATTCATCCAAATATAGAACTGCAAGTCAGAGAGTTCAGCAGTCTGCTGCAGTGTCCCACAGGGTTCAGTATTAGGGCCACTCCTCTTCGTTATTTACCTCCTTCTCCATACAACAACCTTCTTCATTATGATATTAATTTTCACTGATGATAAACAGTTGTGTTTGCCCAATAAGCCCACCTTGATTCTCCAGCACCCTGCAGATTCACTGCTTGTCTTCATGATGTTAACACATGGA
Organism: Clarias fuscus; assembly: GCA_030347435.1. Lineage (NCBI taxonomy): Eukaryota > Metazoa > Chordata > Actinopteri > Siluriformes > Clariidae > Clarias > Clarias fuscus. Next base: position 24,520,414 of record CM059212.1, read on the forward strand.
TGACAAAGAACTTGAGTCAAATTTAACTGCAGCAAACCAAGGCACAACCGATAATGTCAATTCCTTTAGGTATGCTAAGATTAAATGTTAGGGTGCTTGAGCCCCCGTTAAAAGGGTCTAAAATCGCCTAGGGCTACTGCTGAATGTCATAACTGTGGACGGTTCCAGTAAGTCCAGTAGATACACACGCACAAGGCAAAATCTACACAAGCGATCTGTATATGTGGCTGAGGAGTGATTAGAGCAGTTTGTTCTGAAAACCTGAAGAAGCAGGAGCAGAAAAAATTATGTTGTTTAAATCTGTTGTTGTTAATACTATTAGACTGATAAAAATCAAAGGTTAAATGTGTAAAATGCTCTGGATGTCAGCATTAAACTCCTACACTGCTTGGATACTCAGTGCTTTCTCTCCTGCTTTAGTGAATAATGAAAGTTTGGGTTTTGGCTCTTTCAATGGGAAAATATCCTGATAACAGAATTAGATTCAATGTCTAGACACTAGTCTAGACCAATAATAATGACTGTTACATTTGGGAAAAATTCTCCCATCTGTAACCCATCATAATTCTTGCCCTGACGCTCAGGCTGAGAAAATGCAGAGCTTGGACTGAAGCAGTAGTAAACTGTTTTAGTAAGCTGAAGTTCAAGTTCTTACAAAGAATGTAAAAATGTTCTTAAAATGTGCAACAAAGTCCACAGGACGTTTATTGGTGTTTATGTCATGCACGTTTCTCTCTCCTCACGTCGTTCCAAGGTGGAGCTGAACAGAAAGTACCGCATGCATGACATCATCACCCAGCAGAACGTCGCCACATCTACGTACATCAATGCACGCTCGGTGTTCATGAGAAAAATTTTGCAAAAAGGTCGTTATGTCATCATCCCGACCACCTTCAAACCCGACACGCTGGGAGAGTTCATGCTCCGGGTTTACACTGAGGAAGACATCGGGTGCAGGTAAGCATTACTCATATGTTACTTTGGGATCGCACTGCGCATCACAAGTCAGTTCTCATGACGTGAGTGCAGAACTATTATAGTATTAGTCAGGTTTAACACTGGTAAGACAAGAGCTGTATTCACTGAGAAAGGCCCGAAGTTAGAGAGGCCAGATTAAGAAGGTTTAAACATGTCCAGAGGAGGGATGAGGGGTAAATCAGGAGGATAATTTTAGTAATGGAGCTGCCAGGCAGGCGGAGAAGACGAAGGCCCAAGAGGAGGTTTATGGATGTAGTGAGGGTTAGGGTTAGGTTAACCCGAACCCTAACCCTAGGACATGCAGGAGGTTGGAGTGACAAGGGAAGATGTGTAACTTTGTCCCCAAACCTTCCTACCTACTGTCCCTCTAATATAATCATTCCTAATCCTGTACGTTCTTGTCGCTCCCAAAGCCAATTGCAGCATCTTCAGCTCTGCCACCTCCAGCTCTGCTTCCTGTCTTTTTGTCAGTGGCGACGTTTCCAAACTGTACAACATTGCTGGTCTCACTACTGTCCTGTAAACTTTCCCTTTCATTCTTGCTGCTACCTTTCTGTCTCAGATCACTCCTTCTACTCTTCTGCACCTTCTCGTCCATCTTCTCCACTGTGTACAACCCAACACTCCCTCATATTTTTCCTCTCTGTGTGGTATAGGGAGCTGGAGCTGGATAAACCCCACGTGAGCTGCTGGAGTTCGTTTCGAGGGTACCCTCAGGTGGTTACTCAGGTTTACATTCACGGAGCAGAAGGACTCGAAAATCAAGACCGAAACGGAGGTGAGTCTAATTTAGGTCCAGGGTTAGTCAGGAATATATTTCATATGTGATATAAAGGTTTTAAGGGTGATTGCGAGAAATTCTGGTTTTGAACACCTCTGTTGCGTCATGTGCAGTATTTAATTTCATGTCACACCTGTAAAAAAACTTCCTTTAAGCTGATTTCTACCAGCAAACACGTCATATACAGTGTGTGTATTATAGTATATGTATTACTTTTGCCAATATAACATTATAAAGTTTAGCGAATCCTCCATTCTGATATGGAAATGGAATCTTAGCTGTGGAAGTAGATATTGAATATTTTGACGCATTTCACTTACAGTCAGGTCCATAAATATTTGAACAGTAACAAAAGTTGTGTATTTCTGTCTCTGGACACAATTGAGGATCAGAGGATTGTATTGGACATAAAGCTTTAATTCTAAAGCTAAATTTAAATTAATTCTAATTAATTTAAATGCTTTAACAAAAAGCTCAAGATAGAAAGACCCACAACTCTGGAATCTGATTTTCCCCTTTAAATAAACTGCAAACAGAACTCCAGCAATTATCAAATCAAATCAATACCTACGGCGAGGTACAAGTGCCTGAGGAGAGGATCTCTGATCTCAGCTTTGGAGGGTGAGAGAGCAAAACTTAGTTCTCAAAAATTTTGAATCTCAAAAATTTCATTCAAAAATAAAAAACAGTAAGGGGTTGTTAGCCTTTGTCATTTATTGCATGAGATTTTTCATCTCCTTAGATTTATGCATTGGGGAGGTGAAGACAAACCCAGGTGTACAGGTTTGGTGATCCTATCACACTCCAAAGTGGATATCTGAGCCTCTCACTTCTGACACGTTCCAGTTAATAAAACATACAGCATTTACACTCCTATATATAAACCTTCTCACAGCTTATTAAATAACATTAATGATTCTTATATAAAACAGATTTAGATAAAGCAGAGAAAAAATAGAAGTAGTAATAATAATAATACAGTAAGTGATTAGGGGCCAGGTTTGATTCCCATCTGTGTCTGTGTGTATGGAGTTTGCATTTCCTCCCACAGTCCAAAGACATGTAGGTTAGGGTAAATGGCATTTCCAAATTGGCCGTAGTATGTGAATGAGTGTGTGAGTGTGTGCATGTGTGTGTGCCCTGCGATGGATTGGCACCCTGTCCAGGGTGTACAGTACCCCGCCTTGTACCCTAAGTCTCCTGGGATAGGCTCCAGGCCCCCCGTGTCCCTGAATACAGGATTAAGCGGTATTGATGATGAGTGAGTGTGTGAGAGATTTGTATTAATGAGACCCTGTGTTGTGTTCACGTCCATCTTCCTTCACTTCAGTTTTATCACTGCAGGGTGAGAGCAGTGTGTCATGGGCTATAAGTAGAAACTTTCTGGAGAGCGCTGTGCGAGAGAGAGAGAGAGAGAGAGAGAGAGAGAGAGAGAGAGAGAGAGAGATTAGGATGTTGGGGCTTAACCAGGAGGTCCCTGAGAGCATTTCTGTTCAGTGCTGTCTCCAGAAACACACAGGTGTTCATTCAACAATTTTTACAACTACAACAACAACAAAGCCCTCAAAGCAATAGCCATCCAAGTGAAACGGTTAACATCTTTTTCTTCCTCAGCATCCAGATGTGTCTTCCTCACAGCACTTCCTCAGAAATCAAAACATTTTCCCATTTTGTTTTTCTCAGAGTTGATTATTCTTTTTCATAGATCTCTCCTTTGGAGTTTGATAGGAACACGAGACCTGCACACCTGGGTTTGACTTTACCTCCTTAACACATGCTGGGATTTTGGGGAGAATCCAAAAGAGGTTAAAATTTTCACCAAAAAAAAGACAAAGGCTCTAACCCCTTACTGTTTTTTTTTTTTGTGGCGGGGGGGGGGGGGGGGGGGGGGGGATTTAGGGCGATTAGGACTAAAACATGGGTGCACTTAGTTTTGCTTTCTCACACTCCAAAGTCGAGATCTGAAATCTTCCCATTTCCATTGGGACAGGGGCATGTCCAAGCAGTCTCTGACCAGCATGGTACAGGTCATGATGGAGGTAGAGCGAAATGACACCATGTTGAACACACCACATGCTTCTCCCAGTTCATGTGGACAGGACTAGCTTCTGTTCATTGGCATAATTTTTCCAGTCAGAATGGGCCGCCTGTGACATTGGTTTATTTCACTGTATCGCCGTTATGACCCTCAACTGATCCAGTACTCGACACTGAAGGTCAACGGAGATCAAAATAACTTCTTTTGGATGTTTTCATTCTTATTTGTAAAGTTCTTATGGACATTTTCAGTACTTCACTAGTTGAGTGTGTGAGTCTGGCCCCGCCCACATAAACTGGGAGTTAATGTTTTAATATTACCTCACCATGCAAGAGACTCCCGGAAATGCCGGGAGAGGTTGGGTATTTGTGGTATTCTGATGGACATTTTCAGTACTTCAGTACTTGAGTGTGTTTATTTCAACACAGGTTCTAACCCCTGTCCCAGTGCTAATGGAAGGATCTCAGATCTCAGCTTTGGAGTGTGAGCAAAAAAAACTAAGTGTGCCCATGTCTTAATCCCGAAAGCATAATGTAAATTTGGGGAAAATCTGAGAAACTCCAAAAAAAAAAAAAAAAAAAAAAACAGTAAGGGGTTAGACTTTTGGGTAAAAATTTTGACCCCTCAGATTTTTCCAAAATCCCCATCATGCATTAGGAGGGTTAAGACAAACCCAGAAGCACAGGTTTGGTGTTCCTATCACACTCCAAAGCAGAGATCTGAGCTTCATTCCAGGTAATAAAATATACAAGCCCACATTTGTTTATTCAATCTTTTTAACAGCTAACAAACATGGCAGTAATATAATATGAGTAAAAATGGGTTTTGCATTTGGCTTCCTGTGAGCCCACTGACTATTTTACATGGGCTGAAAACATCCATGAAAGCTAACCAGCTAACATTAGTGATGTGGCAGATCATTAGCATTTATGTTCTTGCCATCTCAAACCACCAAAGTGTTTGTGTAGTGCTGCAGATTTAACTGTGTGTGTGTTAAATAATCCACAGCAAGTGCTCCTGGATGAGATGCTAAGTCTGCTAAGTATCATTAAACAGTAGAAAAGTGCTGCTTTATTTACTGATGAAAATCTCATGTACTGACTGATGAGTTTGTTGAATGCAGTGTTTGTCTTGTAGACAGTGATGTCTTATAGCGCAGATTGCAGTGACCATACAAGCAGTGCGATGCACATCATCCATTTTCAGAGCACCACCTACATTATGGACCAATCTGCAGTATGCTCTCGGCTTTAACATGATGCTGAAGTCCAGGCTTTGAGTTCTGATCGGACAGTCTTCTAATGATTTAGCTCTGAATGTAAATAGGAAGCCAAAGCATAGTGTCCTCTGCTTATAATTTTCTGAACTGGAAACTTTTACGTTTCCCAGAATTCTTGTGTCCCATCCCCATAACCGATACTGCTTTCTGACTCATGGCGGTGTGTGTTGTGTGCAGGTGCGGATCCCTATGTCATTGTTTCCTGTGAGAAGAATTCAGTCCAGTCCCTCGTTCAAAAAGACACATGTGACCCGGCGTTCGACACCAGAGCCGTGTTTTACAGGAAAAAACCACAGAAACCCATAACCATCCAGGTGAGACTCTTGAATGACTAATCCCACTCTAAGAAACACAACCTCAAATCAGACCATGACTCATCCTGGTGATACTGCTGAGAGCTTTACCTTTACTATCGGCAAACCTAGCTAGTTCTCAATGTCTTAAATGATTAGATATCATATATGTCTATTTGTATCACTATCTGTCAACATTGCTAACATTTAAGACATCTAAAGAAATGAGATGCTAAGTCTGCTAGCTAATAGGAAAAAATATTTATATTAATGAAATCATTTATAGCCCAAATTAGCATGTTGACTTTGTGATGAAGGTCAATTAATAAACATCAGAAACACTGATAATGATTACAGTTTGGCACAGATTTACTTCTGAGTATTTTTCTGTCTTATGGTTTATAAATGCAGGAGTGTAAACACTGTATGTTTTATTGACTGGAACATGTCAGAAATGAGAAACTCAGATCTCCGCTTTGGAGTGTGATAGGAACACCAAACCTGCGCTACTGTTTTTATCTTCACTTCCCCAATGCATGGTGAGAATTTGGGGAAAATCTGAGGAGGTCAAAATTTTTTTGCAAAAACTGACAAAGGCTAATAAGCTAACCCTTTTTTAAGTGAAATTTTTGAGATTCTCAGATCTTCCCAAAATTCACACTGTGTGTTAAGGAGGTCAGGCCTAAGAGAGGGGTGCACATAGTTTGGACTAATAATTTGTAAGTATCTATCCAATGATGGAAGTCGCTCAAGATAAAAGTGTCTGCCTAATGCCTAAATGTAAATGCTCTCTCACACTCCAAAGCTGAGATCTGAGATCTGGCACAAGGGTGTCTTTACCCTCTTTCAGTCCAAATATCCTGCAAAACTTGAGTCAGGATTCCTCTCTTCTAAAGATTTAGCTCTGACTGCAGTACTTGAGTGTTTTTATTTTAGCACCAGTTCTTTTCAGTTGCTGCTCAGACAGGCCCCTGTCCCAGTGCTAAAGGGGGGATCTCAGATCTCAGTTTTGGTCTGTGAGGGAGCAAAACTATGTGCACCGCTGTCTTAATCCTGACCTCCCCAATGCATGGTGTGAATTTGAGGAAAGTCTGGGAATCTCAAAAATTTCACCTATAAATAAAAACAGTGGGGATGGGGTTTGAAAATTTTGACCTCCTCAGATTTTCTCCAAATTCTCACCATGCTTTAATTGAAATTAATTCAATTTTATTTGTATAGAGCTTGTAACAATTGTCATTGTTGCAAAGCAGCTTTACACAATCAAATTAATTATTTAAGTTTGTATGAAATGTGAATGTATTAATCAAATTTGTCAGATAATCCCTTAGTCCCTGATGAGCAAGCCGAGGGTGAGAGTGGCAAGGAAAAACTCCCGAAGATGGCAATAGTAAGAAACCTTGAGAGGAACCGGACTCAACAGGGAACCCATCATCATTTGGGTGAAACAGAAAGCAGAAATTATTCTGCATTCATAATGTGTGTTAGGTGGCAGGCAGTTCAGTATAACAGTTGATGTTAATTGATGTTACTATGGAGTCCACTTAGTTGTAACACTTGGCTATGATATTAAAGCTAGTTACACTTATACAGGCTCGCAAATCTAACTTCCGGTACAAAGGGGGCACAGGTGATCTCCTACGTCACCACCGACCTCTCGCTACCTGTCTGCGAAGTCTTGCGAGAGTATCATCGGGACCACAACCTATTGATTGGAGTAATACAAAGCTGCTCTTTCTTTACAAGCTTTTGCTGTTTTTTTCCCTCCTATAAAAAGCCCTTTATGTGACTGCGCTGCATAAAGGAGAAGGGAAGGTGCTGTACGGGGCTGAGCGATGGAAAGTCCAGCGAGATCTTTCGATGGAGGTTGCTCTATAGCTCCCTTCCGGTTCTTTTCCTGGCTGCGCTGACTTTCCACTTTCTGCCAGTAATCTTTAGCCCCCATGCAGTCCTTCTCCACCATCGACCCGACCTTTACCAGCTGTTCCACGGTGTTCACAGCCAGCTACTTTGGGGTTGATGTTATTCAGAACACGACTCACCAGCTCTTGTTCAGAGATATCAGGCTTCCATTTCAGGCATAGGGCCCAGTAGTCATAGGCGAAGTCCCTCAGGCGTTGACCCGGCTGTTGCACCAGCGACCTTAACTTGTCCTCCACCTCGGTCAAGTAGTCATCGGGCAAAAACGCATCCAGAAATGCCTGTTTAAAAGACTCCCAATCCTTGAATTTGCCTCTTTCTGACTTCCACCAGCTCAGAGCATGTCCTCGTAGCACTGTGCTGAGGGTTCCTATCAGCTCAGCGCTGGGTAGGGGTCTGATCTCCAGGTAGTTTTCACACTGCTCAGTGAAGTTAAGCACGTCTGCTGTCTCACAGGCATCACCGAAGCAGGGAAACACCAGACAGATGGGTGGTCGAGCATAAAAGGAGGAAGCCGTTGGCGAAGCTGAAGACATAATCTGAGTAGATGAAGGGGTTGGGACACCAGGAGGAATGTCATAGGTTACGTGACTGCTTTGATGTGATACCTTTTCCGTAGCTACAGCGATTGGAGTACTGGATGTAGGGAGAGCAGGAGAATGTGGTGAAGCAGAGGTGTAGGCCTTTAACCTGTGTATGGTGGGCATGCTAGTGAGACGCAGCTTCTTCATCTTCCTCTCCCATATAACATCTCGCCTCAAAAAACAGTCAGTTACAGCCTTCTCCAGTTTCTCCATGGCCTCCTGGCAGTAGCGCTCCAGCTCTGCTAGCCCAGTGTCCATGGCCTGACCTAAGCTGGTTTCCCTGTTAATCGTGCTGTTAACCGATTCTCTAAAAGTCTGCTCTAACGTCCCCATTTTTTCTGAAAGAGCCAATACATCCCCATTACATTGATTAAGTTCAGTCTGTAGTGTTTGTACCATATCCATATTAGACATATAATTGACAACAATATCATCATCATTACCATCATCATCATCATGCCTATCAGATATATACAGTGAACTAATCAATGAGGTTATCTCTGCAGTAGGGTTACGGTGAGTCACAAATGCATCTATGGCAACAACATCATCATCATCCGGTATATTACTAGTAACAACAGAGTAGGCCTTCACGGCGCCACTAGCATTAGCATTATTGTCATTGTTATATTTAGCCTTGGTAGCGTCCATCTTGCTCTGCATAGCCACACAACACCGGAAAATACCCAAAGCAATAGATTCCTCACACGGACCACCAATATGTAACAGTCGGCTATGGTATTAAAGCTAGTTACACTTATACTGGCTCGCCGAATCTAACTTCCGGTATTGAGCAAGCTTCACGGAACAAGGAAAGACGCAACACAAATGTTCAAACCAAACCCAAAGTGTAATAAGTGAAAAAAACAACAACCAACCAAACAAGGTGCACCAATGAAACCAATATGCGCAAAATATATACAATATAAATAATGTGTGTGTGTATATGTATTCAATTCAATTCAATTCAATTTTATTTCTATAGCGCTTTTAACAATGGTCATTGTCTCAAAGCAGCTTCACAGAAATGAAAAGAAAATGAAAAGAAAATTTATGGAAGTGTATATATGTGTAAGAAAAATGAGTCTAGATAATGAGATTGTCCCTGATGAGCAAGCCAAGGGTGACGGCGACAGTGGCAAGGAAAAACTCCCTGAGATGGTAATAGGAAGAAACCTTGAGAGGAACCAGACTCAACAGGGAACCCATCCTCATTTGGGTGATAACAGATGTATGAATGTCCACAGTCCGTGTTGTTATTGTTTGTGTGTGTGATGGTGGCTGGGAGAGATGGCTCGGTCTCACCGGTAAAAGATGTTCAGTCTGGGAGCACGAGAAATGGAACGAGAGGTTATTGTGTATGTCCCAAGAAGATTAATCCACAATGGAAAAATAATCCTTTGGAAGCGGTAACCAATCTCACTCTCTGTGTAACAGTGCTGTAAATCCTCATCTCTCCTCCTCCTTGCTTCTTCGCGGCAGCGCTTTAAAGGCGGCGCAGGTGACCTCCTAGAAGACCACCGAAGTCTCGCGAGAGTATCATCGTGACCACAACCTATTGACTGGAGTAATACAAACTCCTAAAGGACACTTATAGGGCACAGCTGCTCTTTCTTTACAAGCTTTTGCTGTTTTTCCACCCTATAAAAAGCCCTTTATGTGGCTGCGCTACATAGTTATTGGAGGCTCAGGTAGACTAGTAGGAAATTCCAGTCCTGAACTATCGAGCAACTGCAGCCAAGTCCTCAGAGAAACAGCTGTCAACATCAGCCGAGACCAGAACCGTCTTCATGGTAGAGAAACCGTCCCCAGACACCAGACGCATCCCAAAGAGACCACAAGGGCATCCATGTGACGAGATCGCCAGCCAGAAGCGGGGCACCAGGACGAGTCAGACCGGTCCAGAGGGCAGAGGGGGTCTGGATCACTGGCAGCTCAGGATCGACATGTGTAGCTCAACAGAGAGAGGGAAAGAGAGAAAGAGACAGGAGAGGAGAGAGCAGAAGAGGTGAGAACAGTTAGGTATGGTCACAGTCACATAATATATAAGGTGAATGTATCTTTAGTCTAGAGTGCAAGCAGAACTAACTATGACAGCATAACTAAAAGGGAGAGCCAGGAAGGAAACACAGACATGAGGGCTTCCCTGAGATGTAAAGCAACCAATCACTTCACCGTCAACAAACCTGAGTGGATCAATGAGAGTGGGGAAGACAGCATCTAAACATACCAGTTCACCATAATACTCACATCCATGAGTCCCCCAGATCTGCTCATTTACCTAAGGAAAATCTATTTACAAAAATGCTTGGCTAAATAAATAGGTTTTTAGCTTAGACTTAAACACTGAGACCGTGTCTGAGTCCCGAACACTATTTGAAAGACTATTCAATAACTTTGGGGCTTTGTAAGAAAAAGCTCTGCCCCCTGCTGTAGTTTTAATAATACGCGGTACTGAAAAGCAGCCTGCATTCTTTGATCGAAGTAGGCGGGGCGGATCGTAAGACACTAGCAGTTCACTCAGATACTGCAGCGCGAGACCATTTAGTGCTTTATACGATAAAAGTAGTATCTTAAAATCGATGCGAAATTTCACAGGGAGCCAATGCAGTGCAGATAAGATAGGGGTGACGTGCTCGTATCTTCTGGTTTTAGTGAGGACTCTCGCATTCTGTACTAACTGAAGCTTGTTTATACACCTAGTTGAACAATCAGACAGTAAGGCGTTACAATAGTCCAACCTAGAGGTGATAAAAGCATGAACTAGTTTTTCTGCATCGTTTAGTGACAATATATTTCTTATCTTGGCAATATTTCTAAGGTGAAAGAAAGCTATCCTGGTAATATTATCTACATGTGCTTCAAATGAAAGGCTGGACTCTATAATCACACCAAGGTCTTTTACTGTTGCTCTTGATGGAACAGAAAGGCCTTTTAAAGTTACAGTGTGATCAGAAAGCTTACTTCTGGCTGCTTGTGGTCCTATGAATAGAACTTCTGTCTTATCAGGATTAAGCAGAGGAAAATTAATTAACATCCAATCTCTTATGTCCTGCACACATTGCTCAATTTTAGCAAACTGGTTTTTCTCATTTGGTTTTGCTGAGACGTATAATTATGTGTCATCAGCATAACAATGAAAATTAATACAGTGGAACCTTGGATTACAAGCATAATTCGTTCCAGAAGTGGGCTCGTATTCCAAAACACTCGTAAAACAAATCATCATTTCCTATAAGAAATAATGAAAACTCAAATTATTCGTTCCACAGCCCCAAAAGATAAATACATAAAAATAATTAATGCAATCGATAAAATGAAAGTAAGACAAATTAATCTGCACTTTACCTTTAAAAAAAAGTACAAATAAATCCTGACAGATAAGTGTTTCCGTTGGTGCGCGCAGGCGCCGTGTGTGTGTGTGTGTGTGTGTGTGTGTGGAATTAGCCCCTTCCCTCACCTCGTTTTACACAGTAACACTCCTCCTCCCTCTCCCCACCGCGCTTTCTAAGATTCACAACAAACACACACACACAACGGAAACACCGTTTTAACAGGAAAAAAAAAATCTTTCTGAGACTGGCATGAGCGTATATTAACAGACTCACTTTTTAAGTGTCACAACAAACGCATAAACACAGCGGAAACACCGTTTTAACGGAAAAAAAGCGAGACTGGCATGAGCGCATACTAAAGGAATCACTTAAGTTTCACAACAAACGGACACACACATAAACACGGAAACACCGTTTTAACAGGAAAAACCTGGCATGAGCGCATACTAAGGGAATCACTGCTGTAAAGTAAAAAAAAAAAAAAAATGAACCAGCACCTTACCTTTGAAAAGAATCGCGACAGAGCAGAGTTTCTGTGTGTTTGTGAAGCCGGGGAGGGGGTGAAAAGGGGAGAGAGCATCTGTGCCTGTGTGTGTCAGTGACAAATTGCGCGTGCACGAGCAGAGTTTCTGTGTGTTTGCGAAGCCGTGGGGGGAGGGGGGAAAGGTGAGAGAGTGACGCTCGGTGTCAAAATAAGAGTCGCATGTGTGAAGCATGATACTCGGCGCTCGTAAACTAATACTTGCTCGATTTCCAAATAAAAAATTATTAAAAATCTTTGCTCGGTTTGCGGAACACTCGTAAACCACGTTACTCGCAATCCGAGGTTCCACTGTACCATGTTTACGAATTATGTTGCCCAGAGGAAGCATGCAAAGGGAAGAAAGCACTGTCTATCGTACAAACATACAGTTTTAAATTTAATGCATTTGAAGCTCTCTATAGTAACATAAAGTCAGCTCAGTCAATGCCGCTAATCATCATTTACAGTCCCCCAGGGCCGTACTCGGAGTTTCTCTGTGAATTTGCAGATTTCCTCTCAAACCTTGTTCTTTCTGTAGACAAAGCGTTAATTCCTGGAGACTTTAATATTCATTTTGAGAATCCAGATGACCCTCTGAGAACAGCATTCTTATCCATACTGGACTTAGTAGGAGTAAATCAGTGTGTAGTGGGACCCACTCATAAAGCAGGTCACACTTTAGATTTAATATTATCCTTCGGATTAAGTATAGGAAATATAACCACAAATCCACAATCTGAAGTTATCTCAGATCACTATCTTGTCTCAATTAAAGCGTGTCATAGTAATAATGTATGCACAGCACCGCGCTACCGCCTTAAACGTACATTTACATCAAATACCACACAGAGCTTTATCAGTAATCTCCCAGAGTTATCAACTTTGATTGGATCGCCATCTGACTTCACAGAACTCGAACAGGCGAATGAATATCTAGAGTCAACACTTCGTTATAGCTTAGATAATGTAGCTCCAGTTAAAAGGAAAATGATTAGAGATAAGAAACTCGCTCCTTGGTATAATGACCACACACGCGCTTTAAAACAAACCGCTCGAAAATTTGAACGTAAATGGTGCCAAACTAAATTGTTAGTATTACAAATAGCATGGAAGGAGAGCATCCTGAACTATAAAAAAGCTCTCAGTCATGCTAGATCAACGTATTTCTCCACTCTTATAGAAAATAACAAAAATAACCCGAGATTTATATTTAATACCGTATCTAAATTAACTAAAAACAAGACCACTGCAGAAATCTCCACAACAACATCATGCAGTAGTGAGGATTTCATGAACTTTTTCAATAACAAAATCATAAAAATTAGGCAAAAAATTCAGGCTTTGAACCCAGACAATTTAAGTAATACAGATGAACTAACCACATCACATCAGAACTTAGAATACTTTACTCCCCTTGAAGTGAGGGAACTAATTTCACTCCTTCAAAATTGTCAACCTATATATTAGATCCTATACCGACACATTTTCTCAATCAGATAGTACCAGCAATAACAGAACCCCTGTTGAAAGTAATTACCTATTCACTCAACAGTGGGTATGTTCCCAAATCCTTTAAAGTAGCCGTTATTAAACCGCTAATCAAGAAACCTGACCTTGACCCCTGTCAGTTTTCTAATTACAGGCCGATATCAAACCTTCCCTTTATCTCCAAGATTCTGGAAAAGGTAGTATCACAGCAGCTATGTTCACATCTACATAGAAATAGCATAAACTAACTATATCAGTCAGGATTTAGGCCTCACCACAGCACAGAGACAGCACTTGTTAAAGTAGTAAATGACCTCCTATTGGCCTCTGATCAGGGTTGCGTCACTATACTTATGTTACTGGACCTCAGTGCAGCTTTTGACACCATTGATCATAGTATTCTCCTTCACAGATTAGAAAAAATAGTAGGAATTAAGGGAACTGCCCTCTTGTGGCTCAGATCCTATTTGACTGATCGTTATCAGTTTGTAGATTTAGATGGTGACCATTCCTCATGTTCTCAAGTGGAGTTTGGTGTTCCACAGGGTTCAGTTTTAGGCCCACTGTTTTTTTTTCCCCCTTGACATTCTTCCTCTAGGCAACATAATTCGTAAACATGGTATTAGTTTTCATTGTTATGCTGATGACACACAATCATTTACTGTCCCAGCAAAGCCAGATGAGAAAAACCAGTTTGCTAAAATTGAGCAGTGTGTGCAGGACATAAGAGATTGGATGTTAATTAATTTTCTTCTGCTTAATCCTGATAAGACAGAAGTTCTAGTCATAGTACCACAAGTAGCTAGAAGTAAGCTTTCTGATCACACTAACTTTAGATGGCCTTTCTGTTCCATCAAATGCAACAGTAAAAGACGTGTGATTATAGATTCCAGCCTTTCGTTTGAAGCACATGTAGATATTACCAGGATAGCTTTCTTTCACCTTTTCAAATATTGCCAAGATAATTGTCACTAAATGATGCAGAAAAACTAGTTCATGCTTTTATCACCTCTAGGTTGGACTATTGTAACGCCTTACTATCTGGTTGTTTAACTAGATGTATAAACAAGCTTCAGTTAGTACAGAATGCAGCAGCGAGAGTCCTCACTAAAACCAGAAGATACGAGCACATCACCCCTATCTTATTTACACTGCATTGGCTCCCTGTGAAATTTCGCATCGATTTTAAGATACTACTTTTGACATTTAAAGCACTAAATGGTCTCGCGCCACAGTATTTGAGTGAACTGGTAGTCTCTTACGATCCGCCACGCCTACTTCGATCAAAGAATGCAGGCTCCTTGTACCACGTATTATTAAAACTACAGCAGGGGGCAGAGCTTTTTCTTACAAGGCCCCAAAGTTATGGAATAGTCTTCCTATTAATCTTCGGGACTCAGACACAGTCTCAGTGTTTAAGTCTAGGCTAAAATCCTATTTATTTAGCCGAGCATTTTTGTAAATAGATTAGCCTTAGGTAAAGGAGCATATCTGGGGGACTCATGGACGTAGAGTATTCTGGTGAACTGGTATGTTTAGATGCTGTCTTCCCCACTCTCATTGATCACTCAGGTTTGTTGACGGTGAGGTGATTGGTTGCTTTACATCACAGGGAGCCCTCATGTCTGTTTTTCCTTCTGGCTCTCCCTTTTAGTTATGCTGTTATAGTTAGTCCTGCCGGAGTCCCTGCTTGCACTTTGCACTAAATATACATCCACCTTATACATGTTAACTGTGACCATACCTAACTGCCATCTCTCCTTATTTTCTGTTCTCTCCTCTTCTGCTCTCTCCTCTCTCTTTCTCTCCCTCTCTACTTTCCCTCTCCCTGTCTCTCTGTCGAGCTATACATGTCGCTCCTGAGTTTCCAGTGATCCAGACCCCTCTGCCCTCTGGACCTGTCTAACCCGTCCTGGAGTCCTGCTTGTCGCATGAATGCCCCGTGTGGTCTGCCTGGATTCGTGTGGTGGCTGGGTAGGGTTTCCACGAAGACTGTCCTGTCCTCGATTGATGCTGACAGCTGTTCTCTGGGGACCGGTGACTTCAGTTGTTTGATAGCTCAGGACTGGAATTTCCTACAGTCTATCTGAGCCTCCAGGAACAAACTGGACTCCTTTTAATTTTATTTTTAACACATCTCCTGTTATACTGAACTTCCAGTCTTCACATTATTATGCTGATCAATCCCTGCTATCCGTTATCACCCAGATGAGGATGGGTTCCCTGTTGAGTCTGGTTCCTCTCAAGGTTTCTTCCTATTACCATCTCAGGGAGTTTTTCCTTGCCACCGTCGCCCTCGGCTTGCTCATCAGGGACAATCTTATCATTTTGATTCATAGACATTCACACTGCATACAAACTTACTTCTTTTGATTGTGTAAAGCTGCTTTGCGACAATGTCAATTGTTAAAAGCGCTATATAAATAAAATTGACTTGACTTGACTTAAATTTATGTTTATGTTTAGCACGGGGAACAGACACAGTCTCAATATGATGAATCCTGAGTGACGACTCTATGCAGCTAGCAGACGGTTGGTTTAGCCTGTCTGTCTCCTCCCTGGCCTGGGCTCTGGATTGTCACTGATTAACTAGGCCTCTTCTGAGACTATGTGCTATGCTGCAAGAAATGAGAGCAGCACCTTCCCGAGTAGGATGGACACCGCCCCGCCCTATCAGGCCAGCTTTGCCCTCAAAGGTCTTCCAGTTATCTATGAAGCCCACATTGTTTTTGGAGCACCAACTGGACATCCAGCGGTTCAGCGATCATAACCTGCTGTAAGCTATGTCGCCACGTCTCATTGGGATGGGACCAGAGCAAACTACTTCTTCGGACATTGCCTTCGCTATTTTAAACACCTCTGTAAAGTTATGCTTTGCTAACCTCTGACTGACGAAGGCGTATATCATTAGCTCCAGCATGTACCACTATCTTAGAGAACCTATGCTGTCTAGAGCCCTAGATTACCTGCTATGTCTGGTGCTCTGGCTCCCGGGATACACCTAACCACTGCCGCTGGCACCCCTAAAGGCCTTGCTAATTTCACATGCCTCAGTATAGAGTCTCCTATAACCAGAGCTCTTTCAGGTTTCTCAGCGGGTGCATCACTGAGGAGAGCAAACCTGTTAGAGACGTGAAGCACAGAAGAGGTGTGCTTCGGTTGGCTAGCCTTAGCGTTAGCTTTGGCTGAACGAGTATGCCGCCGAGTCGTCACCCACTCGCTCCACTGTGAGGGCTCTAATGCCTGAGTTATCTCCGCCTGCGGCACCCAGACATTCCGCTACGGGAATAACACTGCTCTCGCGCTCTCTAACCCTCTAAAGTCTGGATGCGCTACTCTAATGCTGATATCTTCTCCATCAGGGTGCTAACTAACACACACCTATCACAAATAAAATGATCACCAACGACGGACGAAGAATGTATAAACATCCTGCACTCCACACACTGAACAAGCTGAATATTAGACATGATAACATACCTTTGTGTCAGAGTTTTAATTATTTGGTGATGGCTTCCGCTTGTTGTTTGTCAGATGATACGCGCATTCTCCCAAAAAGCGCAAAAAAACTGATAAAGTCCAGTAGTACTAAAGCGTAAAACTAGTTTATTTAGTATAAACAGGAAAAATATAATCATAAAAATTAAATATAATTTAAACGCTGTTACAAACAAACAAGGAACTTTCGCGGGAACAATACGAAAAACCTATTGCCATCTCAAAGAGTTTTTCCCTCAGCACCGTCGCCCTCAGTTTGTTCATCAGGGACGATCTGATCATTTTGATTCACACATTCACATTTCATACAAACTTCCAGAATTCTTTTGATTGTGTAAAGTTGCTTTGCAACAAGGCCAATTGGTAAAGTCGCTATACAAATAAAATTTAACTGAATATTACTATACAGCACGTGGACAAAATTGTTGGTACCCTTCGGTCAATGAAAGAAAAACTCACAATGGTCACATAAATAACTTTAATCTGACAAAAGTAATAATTTTAAAAAATTCTATGAATGTTAACCAATGAAAGTCAGACATTGCTTTTCAACCATGCTTCAACAGAATTATTTTAAAAAATAAACTCATGGAACAGGCCTGGACAAAAATGATGGTACCCCTAGAAAATACTGAAAATAATGTGACCAAAGGGACATGTTAATTCAAGGTGTGTCCACTAATTAGCATCACAGGTGTCTACAATCTTGTAATCAGTCAGTGGGCCTATATATAGGGCTCCAGGTAGTCACTGTGTTGTTTGGTGACATGGTATGTACCACACTCAACATGGACCAGAGGAAGCGAAGGAAAGAGTTGTCTCAGGAGATTCGAAAGAAAATTATAGACAAGCATGTTAAAGGTAAAGGCTATAAGACCATTTCCAAGCAGCTAGATGTTCCTGTGACTACAGTTGCACATATTATTCAGAAATTTAAGATCCATGGGACTGTAGCCAACCTCCCTGGACGTGGCTGCAGGAGGAAAATTGATGACAAATCAAAGAGATGGATCTACATCTACATCTAGGCATTTGGCAGACGCCCTTATCCAGGCGTCCTTACATTTTTAAGTCATTACATCTGAGCAATTGAGGGTTAAGGGCCTTGCTCAAGGGCCCAACAGTGGCAACTTGGTGGTTGTGAGGTTTGAACCTGGGATCTTCTGAACCGTAGTCCAATGCCTTAACCACTGAGCTACCCCTACCCTAATCCGAATGGTAACAAAAGAGCCCAGAAAGACTTCTAAAGAGATCCAAGGTGAACTTCATGCTCAAGGAACATCAGTGTCAGATCGCGCCATCCGTCGTTGTTTGAGCCAAAGTGGACTACATGGGAGACGACCAAGGAGGACATCATTGTTGAAAACAAATCATAAAAAAGCCAGACTAGAATATGCCAAACTACATGTTGACAAGCCACAAAGCTTCTGGGAGAATGTCCTATGGACAGATGAGACAAAAATGGAACTTTTTGCCAAGGCACATCAGCTCTATGTTCACAGATGGAAAAATGAAGCATGTCAAGAAAAGAACACTGTCCCTGGGAAACATGGAGGAGGCTCTGTTATGTTCTGGGGCTGCTTTGCTGCATCTGGCACAGGGTGTCTTGAATCTGTGCAGGGTACAATGAAATCTCAAGACTATCAAGGGATTCTAGAGAGAAATGTGCTGGCCCGTGTCAGCAAGCTGGGTCTCAGTCGCAGGTCATGGGTCTTGCAACAGGACAATGACCCAAAACACACAGCTAAAAACACCCAAGAATGGCTAAAAGGAAAACATTGGACTATTCTAAAGTGGCCTTCTATGAGCCCTGACCTCAATCCTATTGAGCATCTTTGGAAGGAGCTGAAACATGCTGTCTGGAAAAGGCACCCTTCAAACCGGAAACAACTCGAGCAGCTTGCTCATGAGGAGTGGGCCAAAATACCTGCAGAGAGGTGCAGAAGTCTCATTGACAGTTACAGGAATCGTTTGATTGCAGTGATTGCCTCAAAAGGTTGTGCAACAAACTATTAAGTTAGGGGTACCATCATTTTTGTCCAGGCCTGTTCCATGAGTTCATTTTTTTTTTATAATTCCGTTGAAGCATGGTTGAAAAGCAATGTCTGACTTTCATTGGTTAACATTCATAGAATTTTTTTAAATTATTACTTTTGTCAGATTCAAGTTATTGATGTGACCATTGTGAGTTTTTCTTTCATTGACCGAAGGGTACCATCAATTTTGTCCACCTGTGTAGCTAAGTGTGTGTGTGTGTGTGTGTGCACGCAGATCTGGAACAGGAATGTGGTGAAGGACGAGTTTATGGGTCAGGTTGCTCTCCCAGCGTCTCTGAAAGACTCTGCAGAGCCACAGAAGCTGAAGCTGAGACGAGGAACCTCTGATACGTCTGAGGAGATGCCAGGGACCATCAGCGTCCGAGTCGTCACGTCCAGAGAGCTCACGGCCATGTAGTTTTAACACACTTGCTTAAACACACTCTGAGACTAGGATTCTAATCAGGGTTTGGTCACATATACACTAACCAGAGCGCCTCCACACACTCCAGTGCATTGTGGGATGAGGAGTGGTTTCAGATATAATAATACTCTGCTATAAAGGTCTGGTTGGTTGGTGTTACTTTATAAAATATAAACGCAGACCACAGGAAGAGTTAAGGCATTTATGCTTGAAACACCGTCTTTCTAAAGATGATGATGAATCATGATAAATGTTTAAGTGTTTGTACAGTTTGTAAATTAAAGCTGTTTTATGCCAATTATTTGTTTTTTTGTCTCTGGATTAATAAACTGACCATATTCACAAGTTAATCACATTACAATAGAAATGATTCATTACATGAAGCAGAAAAGATAAACACACTCCTGCTCTTAGTTTTTAAAATATTTTGTTCAGTGTTCTATGTTTTAAAGTATTCATCTGGAGGCGAGACACAACAACCAACCAAACAAAAAAGCATGAATAATTCAATCAAATATTACAATATCATAAACATTTTTAAAGATATATTAGCTTAAATTTACTTTAGGTAAATGTAGTAGATTGTGTTTAATTCTTTTTTTTATTTTTTTTATTTGCCCCATATCGCCTACATTTAATACCTTATTAACGAAAGAATGAAAATGAATATTTAAAATGCTAATGTTTTTTCTTTAACATGTAACTTGTGTCAAAAATCACTGACAATTTATTTTATTTTATTTTTATTCAGTCCGGTTCCCAAACTGCATCTCTTTTTTTCTGTAATATTTTAACACTCAAGACACAACCATGCACAATCAGAATTCAAAAAGTCTATTGCTTCAACCACAATTTAAAATAGCTTATCCAAAACGAAAAAAGACGCTCTCCCTCCGTTCTTGCCGTTTACTTTTTCTTCTTTTTCCCTTTTCCTCACTTTTGAAGGAAGGAAGGAGGCGGCGGCCGAGTCGCAGAGACAGGCAGCGAGTTCTCGAGTCTCAGCGTCTCGATTACAAATGTCAGAAGATTCTGGATAATAATTTAAAAAGAATGTTTTCATAAAGTCTTTGTTCCGTTCTCAAGTTACACACCGAAAGTCACAGCACATGAACAGGGTTGGACATTCAGAAGAAAAAAAAAAGAAGGAAGCAGGGGGCATGTCACATGAACAAAGGGGTGTGGTTTGTATTTCTTTTGTCTTGTGCTCGTAGTTCACGGTGGCCCGGATCGACAGAGATCGGCTCTTCGAACAGAAAAGTCCATGGACCGCAGCGTGATTCCGTTACTGTGTGTGTGTGTGTGTGTGTGTGTGTGTGTGGCCCCTGAGTTCTCTCTCTCCTGCATTAAGGGACACACTCCATTTGCTCCATTTGATGAGTGTAAGCGTCCAGACCACAAGATGGCGCCAATCCACGGTTTCTCTAACTCACACACTATACAGGGAGACACTGTGGGTGTGTCCCAAATCTCTCAGGATCCTCCGCGTTTGGTTCACTTCCCAGGGCCAGGCCACACCCCTCTTTCCAGGACTAAGCCCGCCCACGTGTCCTCTTCGCAGCAGAACGTGTTTGATCTGCCCAGTGATGTCATCTGTGTGACACTCGCGTCCTGATCACTAGCGTCAGTCACATGATCAATAGTATCATAGTACAGATTTGAAGAAAAACAAAAAAACTTCATGAACACGTTATTTCTCAGTCGGCGAGTCGGAGCGAGCTTGCTGTCTGCGCATCCTGATTCTGCCAAGCGGCCATTGTCCCTCGCTCAATGTGGGTGGGGCTTATTAGCCAATCATAGGAAACCTGTTAAGAGACCTTTTTGTAATAGAGTACTAAAACATGATTATGATAAAGGTAGCTAAACCTGTTAGCTTGTTGTATTTCAGTTAACACACACACACAGATCACTGTAGTAAAGTAACAATTAACAAACTAAGCTCTGAGCAGGACTCTGGAATCTGATTGGTCAGGAGCGGTGTGATGTCATCACTCAGAAATGTGTGTCTCAAACGCTGTGTCACATTTTCACAAAACGTAGCCGTCTCTGTATGGGACAAGCGCTTGGCAAAACCAGGACAACACAGTCAAAAGTGCAGACGCGCGCACACACACACACACACACACACACACACACCACTTAAACTACACACACATTTCTCTCAGGCATGACATCACCATTTTTCTGATTAATGTCGCGTGTGTGTGCGTGTGTGTGCGTGCTGAAGCTTCCTGAATATTCACAGTGTTGTTCTAGAGGATAACTGGCAGACTGAGGTATTCTACACACACACACTGGCCAAATCAATAAGACAGTAAGATGTGAACTCTGCAGAACATGAGAGTCAGATTTGAAGGAAAAACCATAAATATTAGCACCCCTTCAAGTGTGTGTGTGTGTGTGTCTGTGTGTGTCTGTGTGTGTGTAGATGGAAAATCAGTATACATATCTGCGTGTGTGTGACTCTGCCGCGTAATGCCCGTTTTGTCACGGTCAAGCGACTCAATGGCTTAGGTTCACGGCTTGCATTGGCTCTTAAAATGCATAGTAGGATAGCCACACACACACACACACACACAGTGTTTATGGAGGCATGTCATGCAGTTGTGAGTGTTACAGCCCCTGCACTGTCACAAGGAAACCCCAGAGATACACACAGAGGAAAAAATATTTTTTTCTCCATCTCCTTCCAACACACACACACACACACACTCACACACACACTTTTGGCGAATAGGTTGTTCTGTGGTTTTAGACTGTATGATGGGGCTGACTGGAGAAGTGTGTGTGTGTGTGCGTGTGTGTGTGTGTGTGTGTGTGTGTGAGAGAGAGGTCCCCTCTAGCGGCTGCTGTTCTTGATGGCTTCCTTGGCGGCTACAATCAGTGGCGTGAGACTGGACAGAGGCTTCGCCAGCTTCAGAAAAGAGTGCTGAGAACACACACACACGTAAATGTCATCGCTGTCCTCAAGTTTTAAACTGAAACCCATAAAAATAATCAGCATTAAAATACACTGGGATCTTTGACCGTTTGTGCAAATTTGGTCACGCCCACAAACCCTTCATAATTAGCAGTCTAACTCCACGAGCATTAGCTAACCTAGCTAGCCTGTAAGCTAACGGCCTAATCACTAGCACACACGAGTGACTGGTTTGTGATTTGCGCCTTGTTTATTTCCCTGCCCCGTTTATTGATTCCCCGTTACCGTGACAACGGTGTTCCTGTACCTGCAGCAGCTCTTTAGCCGAGCCTCGCCGGTCCACGTCCATCTCCAGACAGCGGTTCAGGAAGTCTCTGAAGACGGAGGATAAACGCTCGGGGTTCTGCAGCTCCGGAGTGCCGTTAGTGGCGATCAGGTACAGTGCCTGCGGGTGGAGAGGAGGAGAATCATCAATATTTATTCTTCTCAATATTATATTCATTATTGTGTATATTTATTTTAGTAAGTACATGAATCTGTTGATTAAACATGGTTATGTTAATAAATGTTATGTTTATTGCTGTGTTATTGTTATTTGGGTTTATTAAATAAAAACTTTTATGCTGCCGCATCGAGTCTACTTGTAGCCACCGTATTTGCATCACTCTGTAATTACACAGCCGAACCACCAGGTGGCCACGGTGCAAACCACTGTGCTGAGTCAAGTCACCTCTCCATGGTGAACTTCACTGCTAACAAACCTGCAGTATTTTCTGTCTTTCTTTATGAGGGGAACTCTTCCCATGAATGTGTGTGTGTGTGTGTGTCTATACCCTCAGCGGGTTCTCGTTGAGGTACGGTGGTTCTCCCTCCACCATCTCTATTGCCATGATGCCGAGGCTCCACACGTCCACTTTGGGTCCGTAGGCTTTCCGGGTCACGACCTCCGGCGCCATCCAGTACGGCGTCCCCACCATGGTGCTGCGCTTGTTCTGCTCCGGCGTGATCTGAGCGCAGAACCCGAAATCCGCTGCAGGGAGCGAGATGGGCAGCGGGTTACAACTGTGCCTGAGTGTGTGTGTGTGTGTGTGTGTGTGTGTGTGTGTGTGTGTGTGTGTGTGTGTGTGTGTGTGTGAGAGAGAGACTCACTCAGTTTGACAGAGCCATCCATGCCCAGCAGGATGTTGTCACTCTTGATGTCTCGATGAATCACCTGATTGGAGTGCAGGAAGTCGAGAGCCTGCAAACACTGACACACACACACACACAGCATGTGAGAGAGATGGTATATACTGTATGTGTGTGTATGGGGGTGTGTGTATGTGTGCGTTACCTCTCGACACACTGCTGCGATCTGTCCTTCATCCATGCAGGTTTCTGTGACAACGTCAGTGAGAGACCCGCCTGCTAAATACTCCATCACTACCCACAACTCGTCTCCTACTAAATAACTGGGGGGGGGGGGGGGGGGGGGGATTTTCCAGAGTTACTATTTTTCCCCAATTACTGGAATTACTGTAATAATAAATGATAAACAGCAGGGGGTGTCTCTTATCACTAAAAGGTTTAAATAAACATCTGGGGTTATTAATCTTCATCTTTTCAAAACAAATTATTTTGATCCTATATTTTTATCTCTCTCTCTCTCTCTCACACACACACACACTCCTACCTGTCCAGGTAGTTGACAATGTTGGGGTTCTTGTTTTCCCTCATCACCAAAATCTCATTAATGATCAGCTCCTTCTTTGGCTGCTGCTGCAGATTCATCTGCTTTATAGCCACCTGAGGGGCGGTGTAAAGTGTTAGTGTGTGTGTGTATGTGTGCGTGTGTGTTAAATGAGTGTAATGAGGATCAGAGTGTTGGTCTCGGGTGGATCCTTACCTCCTGCCCTGTTGCGATATCGATAGCGGTGTAAACTGTTCCAGACGCCCTGTTTATACATGATCATACACAATCATAAATATGCAAAACACTTAATGAATATTGATAAGTATTAACAGATTAAACTAATAAAATTTAAATTTTATTAAAGCACTACAACACACACACACACTTTCTCCACTGTGGAACATTAGCAGATGTTTATTTTCAGGGAGTGTGCGCTTTACAGTAGCAGGAGGCGAGGCAAATAGAAAAAATGGGTGTGGCTAAGTGACAATGAATCTGATGCAAAGATTAAATTAGATTTATGCAAATGAGAAAATTCTCATAAAGCCTCTGCTTAGACCCAAATTCCCCATCATTATTATTATTATTATTCATTTTAAACGTCTAAACGTGTTTTCAATCATTACCACAAGAGGGCGACAAACACTGGAAAACATACACTATTGCGTATAAATGGTGTGTGTGCTGATCTAGTAGTGTTTGTGTGTGGGGGGATAATTGTGTCTTTGTAAGAGTGTGTGTGTGTGTGTGTGTGTGTGTGTGTGTGTGTGTGTGTGTGTGTGTGTGTGTGCGAGTGTGTGAGTGTGTGAGTGTGTGAGTGTGTGTGTGTACACACCCTTGGCCTATTTTCTCAAACCGCGTGTATTTCTTTTTCGGATCCCCAACACTAACGATGCTTCCTGGAAAAAGAACATACGTTATGAAACACACACCATTACACTCTCCACTAACACTAAACCACACAATATTATAGAGTAACACACGCTCTTCGTTACACACACACACACACACACACACACACACGTACGGAGTCGTTCGAGTATCTCCTCGTCAGTCATTTTGGACTTTTTCCTCTGTCGGTCTGTGTGTCTGTACAATGTGCTGGAGGTCGTAGTCGTTGTCGTCGTCTCCTCCGGTTGGACCTGGGACTCCGGTGGCGTAGTCACCTCTTTAATAGGGTCAGGGGTTGCGGCAGGTTCGATGACGGAGCGTGTGTAGATCTACAATCGAATATTTATATGTAAAGCATATTTATGGATAATGATTGCATCTGTGTGTGTGTGTGTGTGTGTGTGTGTGTGTGTGTGTGTGTGTGTGTGTGTGAGAGAGAGAGAGAGATTCTCACAGATTTGGTGTGTTCTGGTCTTGGCGCGATGATGGGTGGCACCTCATCATCATCCTCCTCTTCATCTTCCTCTTCCTCCTCTTCTTCCTCGTCTTCCTCCTCAGACACGGGAGGAGCGATGGGTGGCTCTGACGCCGTTTTAGCTCCCTGCTGCTACACACACACACACACACACACACGCAGAAGGCAAAATATTGTAAAACACATACCTGTAAATTAATGTGTTTTTTTTTATTAATACACATGCCCACTATGCACTGCTGATTCAACCACCAGGGGGCGGCGACACACCCTGCACCGCCCTCATCCACTCTCCATAGGTCAAGTGACCTTGACACTTGACATCATTACTCAGAAGGCTTTTCTGACTTCAAGCAGCGACTGAACTCACTCATCTAAGACCTAGACCTAGTGGGTGTGGCCTAATATTCTAATGAACAAATTTGATAGCTCTGAGTCTGAGCTCAGGGACAAGCTTTCAGTCATTTGGTAGATTAAAGGTTGGATGTGGCTACGATAAGGGGTGTGTGGGCGGGGTTAGTGACATGACAGTCTTTATGCAGGGTTGGCCCCCCCCGCTTTACATAAAGAGAGAGAGAGAGAGAGAGATAGTAATGAATGTGATGGAGTCGATGCAGCTCAACAACAGAGTTCTCACAGGTATGGACTTTAAACCGTTAAACTTGTTAACCATCACATTAAACACATTAAGGACGTTAAACACACGTGACGCGTGAAATCTGAAACTGGTGTGAAATTTAAACAAGCTGAATTTAATGTTGCTTTGACTCCCACAACCAGTTTTACAGCAATAACAAGGAGCACTAACCGTCGGCTGGAAACTCCCCTTTACACACATGCACACACACACACACACACACACACACACACACACACACACCAGTATCAGTCTCTGTGTATTAGTGTTGTGAATCAAACGACTCATTAAAAAGAACAGTTCAAAAAATTCGTTTAGAAGTGGGCGTGGCTAAAATCTCATAACTAACATGTAGCAAGAAATGGATAAAAATTAAATAAAGATCATTCGCTCCATTACTCAATTAGCACATTAACTGTGTTAGCGTGGAAAAATCTTCTGAAACACCACTTACCCAAAATGCTTTGCTGCGATTTGACATCGTGTCCTTTTTAAAGGGGGGGGGGGGATATGCGTCAGGCAAGGAAGAGATTTTCTTATCTTTTTTTTTAACAACAGTTTCAACAACAAGCACAAGCTAGTTAGCATGCTGGCAACCTAGCAAAGCTAGACAAGTAACAAATGAGTTGCTTAGTCACCGCACGCTGGTGATGTAGCAGACGCACAGATGGTTCGAGCAGTTAGCTTTAGCTATGGGCGTGATGGAAACACTACAGCATGGTTAAAATATTCAGAACAGCGTTCATGTCCTCACTCGCTAATTAAATTATATTTAATAAACGGTAATAAATATTTAAGTTTGTATATTTATTACTGAAGTTAAATACTGTATACGTTAATAATAATAAAAACAAATATTTATATATAGTATAATAATATAAAAAATTAAGTATAAACTGAGATTATGAAATAAAACAGTCCAATCACACATTTAAACATGATTAGCATGATGAAATGCTAATAGAAGCTAACATCAATGTTAGCAGACGCTTTAAGTTTCCAAATAAGTAGATTAGATTCTGAGCTAACGTTAGAATCTGATCAAAAAACTTATCATACGAGTAGCGCTCTGATGCAACGCATCCTCACAGGCAGGATGAACGTGATTGGTTACCAACCTGTGGGCTGAGTTTTTTCAATTTTCTTCCCTCGGAAATTACAAAAACGAAAAAACAAATATGATACTTTTTTATCAAAAAAAAAAAAAAAAGATTAAGCTTCGCTGTCACTAACCAGCCACAAAGAAACCTACCTAGCTAACATGCTAATGCAATAAGCAAGCTAAGGTTTCCTTTTTGTTGATGGCAACAGTTCAGACATGCTAATTATGCTAAAATATTCTAGCTAATGCCAACGAGCCATTGAGTACCGACCTAACTAGCACGCTAGCTCTAGCAATGATAATTGAGTATTTATACATACCGTATAAAGCTATCTGGTGTTCTAAGCATTTTTGTAGTTAAATATTACAAATAGAAAACAAACAAATATTGTAGCTAGCAAAAGATTCTAGATAACACTAATACTAGCAATAAAACTCTTTTCTACTTAGCTAGCTTGCAGCCTAATGCAAGCAATAATAAGTTTATAATAGACATTGTATACTCAAAAAACCTGCATGCTAACTGTAAATGTTTTTTCCCCAGGAATTGCTGACTTGCAACATAGCAAGCTAAGAAGTGAGTGTTTTATTAGATTAGCAACATCAAAACAAATAGCTCTCAGAGAACAGTCACTAGCTAGGCCTAAGCCCAGTTAGCTCCGCCCACTGGCTGTTCCAACCAATCAGTTTCTTCCTTCCCAAAGAACAGCATTAGCATCTCTGCATATTTTTACCTTAAGCTAAGCAGCTATTCTAAACAAAAAGTGCCACCCGGTGGTGTGAGAGCAGTAAAGCGTTAAGAAATAAAATAATGAAAAGGGTAAAGTGAAATATTAGCTGCCAGATTAGAGGATAAAATTAAAGAAATAAAATTGAAACAAGTTTTTTTTTTACCTTTTCATATATAGCGCTGCAGGGTCTGAGGGGTGGCCCGGAGGACAGGAGGCGGTTCTGAATGATCGAAAACGGGAGGATGTTTAACTTACACAGCATTCAAACAAGGAGAATAAAAACAGAGAGGAGGAGAGAGGGATAGGAGGGACTGGAGAGGAGGAGAAGAGGAGACCATGAGAGAGAGAGAGAAATTAAAGGAGGAAAATAAGGAACGATAAAACGCAAAGCGAAAAAGCGACAGAGAGAAATTAGTAATTAAAGGAGGAATGGGAGGTTAGATAGAGATCAGGAAGAGAGAGAGAGATAGTGAGAGAGAGAGAGAGAGAGAGAGAGAGAGAGAGAGAGAGAGAGAGAGAGGGAGGAATTGGAGGAGGAGTTAAAGGGAAGGGGGGAGGGATGTGGGATGTACTGGGTATTTTGGGTGTAAACAAATACGCAGATAAGCTAAACGAATACTTGTGTTTCTGGTCACATGTGATTGGACAATGAGAAGTCTGAGGTTTGGCCTGGTCAAGTCACATGACATTTTTTTCCTCCAATTGGCAGTTTCTTACCGTCACCTGTTACTGAGTTCAGTGCATCGACTGAGCTGCACAAAGTATTGGTACCCCCTGCCCCTTTCCATCATTGCAATGGCAATCATCAGGTCCTCATTCTTTTCTGCAGTGTGTGTGAGTGTGTGTGTGAGTGTGTGTGTGTGAGTGTGTGTGTGTGAGTGTGTGTGTGTGTGTGTGTGTGTGTGTGTGTGTGTGTGTGTGTGTGTGTGTGTGTGTGTTTGTGTGTGTGAGACGGAAAGTTTTTTATTTATAATCTGTTTCCCTAAGAGTGCACATTTTCAAATATCATCAGTGTGTGATAAAGAGAGATATGAGAAGTGTGTGTGTGTGTTGAACAGGACAAGGTTGTACTTCAGTGAGTGAGTATGTGACGTTTGATTCATGCAGCTGTATCAGCAGGTTCAAATCAAACTGGGATAAAGTAAAATAAAAGAAATAAATAAAACAGGGTTTTTTCCCTCACCAGAGTGTTAGCGGCAATGTAGCCATGAGCCGATTTATCTGCAACACACAAACGAAACAAGACGAGAATCATTATATAGCATTCCGTAACAGTATGGTGTGTTCTGATTGGCTGATCTTCAGTGTGTGGGTGTCAATCTGAGTGTTCGGAGCTGCATGCGTTAGTGTAGCGTCTGAATAAAACATTAATAAAATCTACAGGAAGTGTAGCAAAGAAAAATATATATATTTTGGGGTTTGTTAAGGTTCTGTTAATAAACCCTGGGATCAATACGGAACAGTTGGAATAAACCTTAGCGTCTGGAACTCTGTGAGTAAAGAACCCTCGAGGAATAAGACTGGAAACGCAGAACCTTTGCATATATGAATATAAAACCCTGGCATTGATTTTAGCATTGTTAGAATATAGAGCCCTCTGGACATCAGACTGGGACTATAAATCCCTGGTAATATGGAACCATGTGATATAGACAACAGGAAATCAGAATCTAGGGGTGAGTAATACAGGTCCCGGGAATACATACGCCAGTAAATATAGGACCTGTAACTATAGGAACTAGGAAGGTAGGACCCTCAGAACATGGAATTTTGGGAATACAGGAATTTGAAAAAAAGGCAATGTGAATATTGAAAACTGGGAAAATATAACTCTAGGAATATAGGACAGTGAGTGAGTAAAATAGAACCCAAAGTTAATATTAAACCTGTAGATTTAGGACCCCTGGGATATAGGACTTTTGGAGTATATATCCTGGCAATATAGGATGTAGGGATACAGGATCTTGGGAAGATGCGATGTTGGCAATATGGGACCTACAAATATACATTTACATTTATGGCATTTGGCAGATGATCATATCCAGAGAAACTTATACAAGTAGCTTTGAAGTTTCTATCATTAAATAGATCACTACACTGGTTCACTAGGTTACTAACTAGTAGTATCATCCGTCACACACCACTGTGTTATTTATTTTTTGGGTGGGTTAACCCAAATACCTAAGAAACACAGAGGTCTGTTTGAATATTGCCAGAGACTCAGCTGTATGGACATCTGCGAGACAGAACAGACCAGTCTAGATACAGGTCTTCCTCAGTCACTGACAGATTGATGCAAGAGTTATGTGGGCTGACGCGGGACTGTAGAACTCGTGTAGAAATTAGATACACGGAACCCTGGGTATAAAGGACCACAGGAAAATAGGACCTGGGAACACAGGACCTGAAGTATATTGGGAGGTAGAACCTTGTGAATATAGGACTCTGGAAATATAGGACTTTGGAAATATAGGACTTTGGGAAGGTAGGACCCTGGCGGCATTGAACCTGACAAGACAGGTGGTGCGAGTGTATAACCCTGAGGATAGACAGAATCTCAGGAATGTAGTGAAGTCTCAGAGAACAGACAAGCTACTGGGAATGTGTACGCTGAGAATCTACAACAAATATGTGATCTCAGTGGTGTAGAACCTGCGACTGCACGACCCTGGAGAAACAAATGCCGTAATAAACACACACCGTAATAAATAAACTAAACTGCAAGATTAATGGACCCTGAAAATTTAGAACTGGGAACCCTATTAATATAATGTGTGTGTGTGTGTGTGTGTGTGTGTGTGTGTGTGTGTGTGTGTGTGTGTGTGTGTGTGTGTGTGTCACCTCCTGATGTGAAGCTCATGTACTTCTGGTTGTTGACGGTCTCTTTAGAGTCGTAGAACTTGAGCACATCGATGACGGCCTGAGGGTTCTTCTTTTGCTCCAGCTTGGTGATGTTGGAGGTCTGCAGTAAGCGAGCCCATTGCTCTGGTATGCCCTGTGTGTGCGCGCGCGCGTGTGTGTGTGTGTGTGAGAGAGAGAAATGACCAGTATTAGCATTACACTTTAACATGTAAATTATAGAGTAGTTAGCTACATTAGCGTCACAGCACAAAACTAAACACACAGACTTCACACACAGTTGATCGAATGCCTTCTGACCTTCTGATATAAAGCAATTATTAACATAAACACATACACAACCACACACACACACACACACACACACAGGCTGAACTTACAGTGAACTCTCCTGTTACTGCATCAAAGCCCACATGGATGGTGTGTTCAAAATCAGATGGGAGAGAAATTTCGGGACGCTCTTTCTCCTTCTTCTTATTCGCTAAACACACACATACAGAGTGGAAATTAACATAAAATTGTGTACATGTATGACATTTGCTGATTATTAGAAAGATGTATGTATGTATGTGCGTGTGTGTGTGTGTGTGTCTCACTCTTGTCCCCTCCAGGGAAGATGGATCTGAGGCGTGCTTTCTTGTTTTTCTCCTCCGGAGCCATGGGCAGCGGTTTAGACGAGTGCAGGACAGATGAAGAGTCGCGAGAGCTGCTGCTCATTCTCATGGGGGGAGCGGGGGGCTTCTCCTCAACATCTACACTATCACACATCTTCAGCCGTTCATCTACACCCCGGGGGCAGGGGGAGGGGGGGGAGGGGAGAAAGGGTAATGAGAATCACAATGTTTAGTATTTTGAGAATGAGAATCAGGATCCGTGCTGAAAACAGAATTCAGAAACTAAAACTGCAATTTTATGACTCGGGATCAGAATTAGGATTTCATTTTATCAGAAAACGAGAAAGAGACAAAGAACTCAGATTTCCTGCAAACAGACTCACTTGGAGTGGCAGATGGATCAGAACGTCAGTGAATCTGAATTCTAATAAGAATCTGAATTTCACTCTCAGAAATTCGTCCCTAAATCTAAATTCCTAGTAGCTGAAAGGAAGCAGAATGTCTGATCAGCTTATCAGTACAGTGTGAAATATTGAGCCCAGTATTTTTTTTGGTTTCCCTTGTGCCCCCGGGGCGTGGCTCCACAACACCACAAGACCCCTGGGAGTGTGCCGTGGTGTCTGGCACCAGGATGTTGTTGCAGATCCCTTGGGGAGGTGACTTGGGCTCAGTGCATGTGTGCAGTGAGCGGGGAACGCTGGGTGTTCTGGTGCCTTTCTATCACGGCCAGCGTTGACTTTTTTTCTGTGATTTGTGCTGCGTTAGTGTTTCTGTGAGATCACACCGGACAGGCTGGCCCTCGACGACACAATCCTGTCACCAGCTTTCTGGGGTCTAACTGGTAATCAGTGTAATGTGTTAACGTAATTGGGTTTTATTTTCCAAGTATGCACACACACAAACACACATATCCATACACACACACACACACACACACACACACACACACACATACAGTACACACATATATACAGTTGGCTACATATATATACATATATACAGTTGGCTACAGACCAACATCAAACACTGTACATCTGTTATAGACACAACACTATACACCTTAAGTACACAACATTCATCATCTGCACAGATTAAATAAAGACCATAAAAAAAAGAAAAGAGATTTCCACAAGCCGTTGGGATTTTTCTTCTTTTTTTTTTCCCCAATTTTCCCCGCAGTTTAGTCGTGCCAATTCCTCCCCATTAAGGCTAATATTACCACTCAGCCGGGAGGGCCGAAGACTATCACGTGTTTCCTCTGAACCACGTGACGCCAGCTGGCCACATGTTTTTCGAACTGCTCGCTCACGCACCGTTGGGGGCGGAGTAACACTCGGAGAACAGCGCTATCCGCTCCTTCCGCTTGCGTGAGCTCAAGGCTATCCCTTATTATTATTATTATTATTATTATTATTAATCACCAGATGTGCCCATGTGTCCGATACTTTGTTTGGGTGAAATTTAATTGCTCACTCATTAGGGTGTTTTCAATTAAAATTTCAAACCATCATATCTTCTCTTCCCGTGGGCCGACTGCGATGAAACAAAGCCTATAAAAATCCTTCAGTAGTTTTTACATGATGAAACAGACAAAAAATCCAAAACCCATCTTGATGTTTTCTATTAGTCAATTAAATAATAATTATAAATAATTTTTCCAAAATATCTTCAATTTATAGACACGCCCACTTTACAGTTTCATTTTATATATATATATATATATATATATATATAATCTATATGTAGAGAATGTAACACAAATTCCTTGCGGTGTGCTGGTGTGTATATATATATATATATATATATATATATATAGAGAGAGAGAGAGAGAGAGAGAGAGATTATAAGGGCGATTACAAGGGGTGCCAGTACTTATGGTGGACACTGTATAAACATTGCTCATAACACGTTCTCATCCTGCTTGTCCCGTTCACTTAAAAACAAATTACGAGGAGACTTAAGGTTATTTGAATAAAGCTAAGATTAACCAGACGACTCAGACTGATGGTGGATCGGAATTAAATTCAGATTATTGTGATTAAACCTGAAAGCACAAACACCAGCTCAGTGTTCTACATCACGCTCACCTGGATGAGACAGAAACTCATCCTCCAGACATATGGAGCAATCAATTGAGTTTAAAACTCATTTACACACACATACACACACACACGCACACACACACACACACACACAGTCTGTGCAAATCAATTATAATTAACCTGTGACCTGGTTGATGTAAAAGATGTGTGACTGAAAAAGCCTGAATAATTTCCCATTAAGCAGCAGACACGGTTTGGTGTGCGTGTGTGTGTCTTTCTCCAAATGAACAATATTCTCTACAATAATGCATAATTAACCGGAGAGACACTGATAGAGTGAAAAAAATCACAGCTTAAAGAAGCAAACGGAAACGTTCTCCTTTATCCCAGACCTACTTGTGCTTGTGTACTGAAACTCCAACGCTAACACAGCAAGCGTGTGATCAGAGTGCACGGCTTTCTGTTAAGCATCGTGACATTTCCTTGTATGTATAATATGTTCATTCTCAT
This sequence comes from Clarias fuscus, assembly GCA_030347435.1. Taxonomy (NCBI): domain Eukaryota; kingdom Metazoa; phylum Chordata; class Actinopteri; order Siluriformes; family Clariidae; genus Clarias; species Clarias fuscus. The sequence goes on from CM059212.1 coordinate 24,554,041, forward strand.
ATGGACACGGGCTGAAACAAAGCCTTGTGATTCATCAACAAATAATAACAGCAGCCTGAGCCACAGACCGTCTGTGTGTGTGTGTGTGTGTGTGCGTGTGCGTGTCTCAGCTGTCCATCCATGCATGTAACGCATAGGACAAGAGGAAAAAGAAGAGACAAATCTTTTTAACAGTCTGTTCCATTAAATGTCTCTCTTACATTAATACAGTCACAGGCGCCATGGCAACCAGGAAACAACCCGGGGTGATTTCCTGCATCCGTTTATTTTTAAAAACTGTTTTGCATTGTGCATTAAAGGTAAAGCACTTTGAACATTGTACCACCAAGGTTAACTTGTTTCTTAGTGACTGGTTATCATGGTTACACCGATACTATCACTAATTCTGTAGTAATTGACATTAGCGCGCAGGCTCTTTAGGATGCCTACAGAGTGAGAGAGTGTGAAAGTGAGAGAGAAAGTGGTTAAATTGTTCAACATCCTGCCTATGATGGTCCTGTTTTGGCTCCCATTTTCTTCCCATCAATATTATAGTGTAGCTTTCTAGTGAAGAATCTAACAATGATGTAATGTCTATTTAAGGAAGTGGACAGATGTGTTTGTTTGAATTTGCATGAAGCAGGTGTGTTTGAGGGTAGAGTACACACACACACACACACATACAGGTTTTACACCTTAAACACCAAGACAGTGGGATGTTATCAGTCTAAAATTTAATGTTGAAGCACTAGTGTTAGGTTTAACAGGTGTGATACTGGTGGTGTCTGTTATAGGTGTGGTGTGTGTGATACTGGATACTGGTGGTGTGTGTGCATGTTTAAACAAGCTTCAGTTAGTCCAGAATGCAGCAGCCAGAGTCCTCACTACAACCAGAAGATACGAGCACATCAGCCCTATCTTATCTACACTGCATTGGCTCCCTGTGAAATATAAAGCATTAAATAGTCTGGTGCCGCAGTATCTGAGTGAACTGCTAGTGTCTTACGATCCACCACGCCTACTTCGATCAAAGAATGCAGGCTGCTTGTAAGTACCGCGTATTATTAAAACTACAGCAGGGGGCAGAGCTTTTTCTTACAAAGCCCCAAAGTTATTGAATAGTCTTTCAAATAGTGTTCGGGATTCAGACACGGTCTCAGTGTTTAAGTCTAAGCTAAAAACCTATTTATTTAGCCAAGCATTTTTGTAAATAGATTTTCCTTAGGTAAATGAGCAGATCTGGGGGACTCATGGATGTGAGTATTATGGTGAACTGGTATGTTTAGATGCTGTCTTCCCCACTCTCATTGATCACTCAGGTTTGTTGACGGGAGGTGACTGGTCGCTTTACATCTCTGGTCGCTTTACATCTCAGGGAAGCCCTCATGTCTGTGTTTCCTTCTGGCTCCTCCCTTTTAGTGATGATGTCATAGTTAGTCCTGCCGGAGTCCCTGCTTGCACTCTGCACTAAATATACATTTATCCTATACATTGTGTGACTGTTAGTTTTGAGCTGACCATTTAGGGGCGTGGCTTATTGCCCTGGAAGTGTGATATTCATTTAAATACCTATAAAGAAAACATGCTAATGCAGTTCTGCTCTCAACAAGCTGCTGTGGAAAAATGAGAAGCAGAGTTCATTTACACCTGAGTGATGAATTAATCAGAGAGATTTAAGTCCAAGCTGCTGATTAGTCGGCTGCTGTGACACCCACTATGACATCATCTACTGTCCACTGAAACCTCAGTTCTCCAACAGCAGTGTGTCAGTGAGTTACCCACTTCAATCTGAAACATTTCACAAGGTTTATTGAATAAATTATCTGAGAAATATTACATATGAATAGTTAACTGCATATACACAAATAATGAAACGTGTGTGCGTGCGTATGTGTGTGTGTGAGTGTGCGCGCTTGCAATGGAACAGCCTTTTCAGCCTTCTTTGTTTGTGTGTGTGTGTGTGTGTGTGTGTGTGTGTGTGTGTGTGTGTGTATGAAAAAGTAGGTCTGTTGAAGCGGCCTTAGGCTGAAGCTAAGCAAGGACATTGTCTCACACACACACACACACACACACACACACACACACACACACACACACACACACACACACAAAGAAGGCTGAAAAGGGATATTGACACTTATGTGCATGTTCCATTGCAAGCGCGCACACTCATGCACAGTGTAACAGATGGAATCTGATCCTTCATTATCCCCATACAGTCTCTGGCTACCATTACAGGTCTCCTTAACTATTAGCACACACGCACACACACACACACACCACACACACACCTTAGACACACACACACCACAGACACACCACAGACACACAAACACACACACACCATCTAGAGTTCAGCAAACATTTTAAGTCCAAACATTAGAACGCACGTTCTGTTATACCTAGATGTCTAGTTATCTCCATTAGCAATTCCATGCATGGATTAAAAGACATGCCTACTAATAGGCACTCTCAAGACACACCCACTGAGACTCACTCGAATTTTAACAGGGAATTAAAGACATGCCCACTGACACACCCATATTTTCCACCCGCCACATTTCCATATATTAGGTGGTATCAAAAAGTTTACAGATTCGCCCACCACAGATCTGGTCGTTTTTGGTGTATGTTCTCCCTCAGACGGCTTAGAACCTGGGGACCAATTCTCGATGCACAGTGCTGCGAATGTGGAAAGAGAGATGATGAGAATGCACTCGGTTGAGCTGCAGACCTGCCTCGTCTTTTTCGGTCGTGGAGATGACGGGATCTTCCCTTATGAGGACTGTCGCTTTGTCTCATGGTCGTACCCGCACACCCAAGTTTGGTCACCGGTAATGATCCTCATCATGAATGACGGGTCATCCACGGCACGCTGACGGAGACTTCTACTCAATGTTCCTTCTGCTCCGAGGTCAACAGCCTGGGGACGAACTCGGCAGCGACACGGAGCATGTTACTTATGACACGCCGACAACAGCAGCGATGCTGTGGATTGTTCTCCGACGATCATCACCAAAAATGTCTACATTTTCAGGTGTTGAGCTTGTTAAAGGTCTTCCTGATCACTTGCCATCTTCCATCATGTCAAACGTCTCTGTGGCAGATTTGCCTGGTTTCACACAGAATTTCACGTTCACTCTTTGTTCTAACTTCCTGTCCATGATGAAATAGCAGACGTGGATAAAGCACGTGGTCAGAATAGCAGCAGTCACACAGCTCCCGATGTACACACGACCATGTCTTTTGTCACACTGACTTATGAATGTCGGTGCTCCATGTGTCTCTGTGCGCAGCCTTGTGCTGCTACCTATAGACGTGTTACAAAAAATCTAATGGCAAAACACAGTCTCTGAACCAGTCTCTGATCTTTTTGATACCACCATAAAGTTCAAGTCAAATCAATTCAATTTTATTTGTATAGCGCTTTTAACAATTGACATTGTCGCAAAAACATCCTTCCACTGTGATTTGCACACACACACACACGCACACTTGAAAAGGAGCCAGGTAAGGAAACACGCATGCACACACACAGCAGTGGACACACATTTACACACATACAATCTTACCTGCATACATTGCATTTAGATGCACACACACACACGGAGAGGAGCAGGATCATGAGGTGTATGTGAGTGGTTGTATAGGAAGGAGGGACACACACTTCTGTCTTTCTCTGTCCAGATGGCCTTCAATCCTAATCCACACGCGCACACACACACACCTTTCACATTACCATGACCAAGTGGAGAAAGAATCATGTGGTCATTGAGTGTGTGTGTGTGTGTGTGTGTGTATCACATTTCTTTTGGCTCTATTTGAAAACTCTATTCATAATCAAACACAGGCATGTGTGTGTATGTATGTCTGTGTATGTGTGTGTGTATATGTATGTGTGTGTATGTGTGTGTGTATGTGTTGGTGTGTAGGTGTGTGTGTGTGTGTGTGTGTGTGTTGGTGTGTAGGTGTGTGTGTGTGTGTGTGTGTGTGTGTGTGTGTGTGTGTGTGTGTGTGTGTGTGTGTGTGTGTGTGTGTGTGTGACCCCCACGGTTCTCCTCCTTGTAACCCTACACACTCAAGATCTCTTACATCATCTAAGCCAAGTATTAACAAAAGCAGCACACACACACACACACACACACCAACACACACACACACACACACACACACCTACACACCAACACACACACACACACACACACACACACACACAATAGAACCCGGTGTGTCTATGGAAACAACAAACAATGATTCAACAACCTATAAAAAAAACAACACAACTGCTCACAGTGACCACAAGAGCCGCTTCACCCTCTCTCTCTCTCTATTTCACTTTATCCCTTTCTTTCCATTTATCTTTCTTTCTTCTCGCTCTTTCTTTCATTTCTTCTCTCTTGCTCTCTGATGTAATACCGAGTGAGAAGAAAAAGTAATGTGAGTCGGTAATTTGATTTGTGTTCGACTCCCCGCAAGGCAAACGCATTCCTCATATCACTGTCTCCTCCTCTCATCATCTCTCCTATTCACAGCACAGAGAGATAGAGAGAGAAAGAGAGGAAAAGTAAATAAAGAAAACGTAGAGAGTGGGAGATTAATCAATGGCAGGGCAAAAAGAATCTAATGCGCAGAGAGAAAAGAGTGAGAGATACAGGGGCAGAGGAGAGACAGCAAAAAGAGGGAAATGGAGAAAAAGAGAGAGATTACCAAAGTGAGAAGGATAAACAGAATAAAAGACGTAGAAAGTAAAAGAAAGAGCAACAGACAAAAGAGCGCGCTAGACAATTAAAGAATGAGCAAAATTGTGTGATACAGAGTCCACTAGAGAAAGAGAGATATAGAGTAAAAATAAGAGGTATATAGACTGAAAAAAAAAGAGACAGACAGAAAGAGAGAGAGAAAGAGAGGAAAACATAGAGAGATGGGCAATGTAGAAGGGGCGGGTGCGGCTTTAATCCTCAGCCAATCACAGAGCAGATCAGATGACATCACTACTACTTTTTCCATTCACTTCCTGTAATTTTTCTTGAGTATTTAGAATAAAATACTGGATTTATAATCTCTAGCAGTGTATAACTCTACCTCACTAGCTAACCTCCACAGCCAGCATTATTAGCAAAACAGCTAACGGCGGTTACTTAAGGGAACTTCTGTACTTAGCTTCATTAACAGTCCGACATTGGCATGTCCCAAACCGCACCCCAGGTTCACTGTATCGTCCACGTAAACCCCATCCTGAACATCTCCTCTCAACCGAGTCTCCTTTAAACAGCACTCCGGAGGGGAGGGGGAGGGGAGGCCCTCGGTGTTCCAGGTGTGTTTTAGATCAGTGTGAGCTCGATTCGGTAACCATGGCAACAGGGACCAGGTGGAAATCATTAATGTGGCATTTCTGTGGAAAAACAAATCACCCTTTCACAACGGCAACCGAAAGCACACTCGTCAGTTAGGGCACTAGATCATCAGCATGTGGACTGAAGCACCAGGAAGTGACATCATCATCACAGGACTGTCAACTGGTCTCTGGCAACCAGGACGATAACAGATTAACTTCTTCTGTTCCTCTTCGTTCTGTTCCTCTGGCCCTAACACACACATACGCGCCACACACACACGCACGCACACACACACACCAACTGCAAAAATGCTTTGGTTGACACACACCCAGGAATCATCCCTCTCGTAGGAAAATCCCCCCAACTCTCTCCCTCTCTTCACACAGTGACTCTTCCCGGAACAGATCTACACACACTGGAGAAATTTATCACAGATTAGTGTTTTCTCACAGTGTTAGCTTTGAGTTGATTATTTAGCTTTCACACACAACATATATGTTCAATGACATTGTTAGTATTTGCTTATTATGTTCAGTTTTCTATTTTTCACATTAACTAGATTAGCTTTTATTTGCCAGGTTAGCATTCATACATTCGCTATATTAGCCCACTCGCCAGGTTAGCATTCATACATTCGCTCGATAAGTCAGCATTTACATATTTGCTATATTAGATTTTACTCACTTCGTTAGCATCCATACATTTGCTAAATTAGTGTCACTCGCCAGGTTAGCATTCGTATATTTGCTATTTTAGCTTCACACACCAGGTTAACATTCATACATTCCATCCATCCCTCTAGGAACCTCTGTAGTCCAACCAGGCTCCATGGAGGCTAATGGTGCCCATTGAAGATGACTGGGGACCATTGTATTTATTCCCGTTTATATGACCGTGGTAGGACCTTCATTCACATGCTCATTCATACACTATGGGCAATTTGGAAACACCACTTAGCCTAATCTGCATGTCTTTAGACTGTGGGAGGAAACTGGAAAACCCTGAGGAAACCCACCAGGCACGGGGAGAACATGAACACTCCACGCACACTTACCCGATGCAGAAATCAAACCCATGACCTGAAGGTGCAAGGAGACAGTGCTAACCACTAACCCACCGTGCTGCCATTCATACATTCGCTAGATTTGCTTTCACTCTGATTCTAAATTAACTTTTGCACATGATTAGCTTGTACACACGTACAGACCCCAGGCAGAAAGTGAGAATCGATCTCACACAGTTTTTCTGTCAAATTAGCCACACTCATGTCAGATGACCAGAACAAAAGTTCTCCATTGTTCTTCTGAAAGCTGTCCATATGATCCTGTTAGCTTAACTTCATTTATTTTTCATGGACCAGTTAGCTAACAGCCTAAAGGCAACACTGAAATGCTAACGTTAGCACTCAACATAACAGAGTGTCATGATCTCCATGTCTCTATTTATTTTCAGTATAAAACGTTTTATTCTTTTCTTAGAATTCAAAGCCAGTTAGAAACTAGCTCTGGGAACTCTCTCTCTCTCACTCTCTCTCTGACACACAAACACACACCTGACACTTCATCTAGCATCATAAAGATTAGCTTCCATGCTAGCAGGCTGAGGCTGTAAGTGTCAAAGCATAATTATAATGACATTTGTGTGTGTGCGCGTGTGTGTACTCTACCGAAGTGTGGGAATAAACGTTCAATAAAAAACTATTTATCTCTTAGTAAAGGGTGACTAGCAATCTTTCCACCTGGCTAAGCTTAGCAACCTGAAGCCTGCATGCTGCTATGCAACGCCTGTGGAAATTAAACCCACATAGGAGCATCTGCTTTCACTGCTAGGCCTGTAACATGTCTCTCTCTCTCTCTCTCTCTCTCTCTCTCTCTCTCACACACACACACACACACACACACACACACACACACACACACACACACACACACACACACACACACACACAAACCCACACACACACACACACACACACACTCTCTCTCTCTCTCTCTTGATATATCTTCATTTAAATTTATCACTTATTAGCACTTACATTCCAGCTAATGATTTACCCTAACATTGACTTTTCTGCTAACAGCTCAAGGATAATGATGGCTCAGTTAGCACAAAAATTTTAACGTTTACCTCAGATGTAAAGGTAAATAAATACAAAACACACACACACACACACACACACACACACACACCAAAAATAACCACACTAATCTTTGCTAGCTAGGAAAGTTAGCCTCATAGTTTATGTTTTGAAAGAATAGATTTCAGAGTTTTTAAATCAATTTCCTGTGTAGAAATATATCATGTGTTTATAATACATAAATGTGAAGTTTTCTAGGTTATTCTTGAACATGGAGACAGAGGTAAATTTTTAGCATTCTTTCATCCTCCAATTTATCTTAAATCCTTATCACTAACTAGCGGATTAGCTAATATATGTAGTGTTATTTTCTTATTGTGTATTGCTAGCTGGTGTAGCCAGGAAATTACCAGTGTAATATACCTGCATATGGTATATGCTTTTACAGAATTTATGTATGCTAAGTTTGCCATGTTAGCATATTTAGGAAATATTGTTCATTATGTTTGGCTCCTTTATTTTTATTTCTTCGGCATTTAATTTTTTTTTTTTTTTTTTTTTACAGAAATCTAGAATTTATGTTTGCTTTCTCTTGTGATCATTATAATCCTTCAAGCAAATAACTACACTGTCCAAATACTTCTGTGCAATAAAGAGGGCAAATATGAAACCTACACACTGCCTTTGGCTAACACACACATGCACATGCACACACTTCATTATGTTGCTATGCTGAGCAGGCTCGTGGAGCTCATTAGCGTGTCCATGCTAAAGCAGAGCAAACGGAAGACTGAGAAACAGATTGAGAGAAAGAGAGTGAATGAGAGAGAGAGAGATAGAGAGAGACTGAGAGAGAAAGGAAAGCACAGAATGAAAGATAAAAAGAGAAATGAATGCAAAGAAATGGATATGAAAAGGATGGAAAGATGAGGAGAACAATATAAGAACATCTGCTTCCGCGTCACATTAATGCGGACTCACACTCCACTTTCCCTCCATCCCCCCATCGTTACAGACGTGTAGCACGTGTGTGCACACACACATACGTCAGGGGGTCTGGGTTCATTTTCTCACATTTAGGCTGCTGCACTATTGTATGTCTTAGTTTTTCAGAAATTGCTGAACTCTGGCTTGGATTTTCACACACAACAGTCTACACAGAGAGTTTACACAGAATGGTGCGTCCTGTGAGTGCGTCCTGAGATATCAGATCAGAATGATCAGACTAGTCTGAGATGACATGAAGTCTAGAATAATCAATCTGTACAACCGTGGTGAGAAGAAAAACATCTCCAAACGCATAGAACATCTGACCATAAAGTGGAACAGTTGAAGACCTCATTAGTTCCCCTGCTGTCAGGCAAGAACAGGAAGCTGAGGCTACAGTGGACACAAACACACTCACCCACACTAGAGTGACATCAGATAAGGGCCAACCACTCATCGGGTACAGCAACCCTGTCACAAAGTCACTGCAACAGGAACGAGAATACTGCCTAAAGTTCTTAAAATAGCAGTGACGTTTTATCTAGTGACCAAGTGTGCAGGGGTTCCTATTAAAATGACCAGTGTGAGACAAAGCTCAAGTATAATAACTCCACCCCTCACAGAACTTATGGATGATAACTCCGGCCACATAACAGGGCTCAAGTATGATGACTCCGCCCCCACAGAGTTCATGGATGATAACTCTGCCCTCATACACGTAAATCAAGGAGGATGACTCCGCCCCATGCAAGTGGATCAAATATGATGACTCCGCCTCCATGCACATATGTCAATGATGACTCCGCCCCCATACATGTGAATCAGAGATGACTCCGCCCCCATAGACAGGGATGAGGGCTTACTAGATTGTCTGATGAGGATGAAAATGATGACACACACACACACACAACATATCCCAACCCAACTGAACATCACTTCAGTGGAGTGGTCGAAACACCTCACTATCACACACTATGTTGTGATGCTTTTTAATTTGTTACCTGTGTGTGTGTGTGTGTGTGTGTGTGTGTGTGTGTGTGTCATATTTATACGTAATGTATATCACAAAGAAGCATTAAAAATTCTGTCATCAGTAGCGTAGAAAACACCAGAGTGCCTAGAGAATGACTAGGTGTATATATACTGCATGTGTGTGTGTGTGTTGTCTTGCACTAACTTGACACAAGAAAAAAAAAAGAATCAATCATCAAAATGGAGTCGGGTGGCGGAAGGCCTAAACGCAGGAGCCGCGGGGTTAACAAAGAGCTCAGCCTCTCCGTGTGTGTATCCACCCATCCACCAGTCCATCTCTACATCTCCACACATCCATCTCTAAATCTATTCATTACATTCTTCATATATGTGATGCGTGCAACCAGGACAGAGCATCTTGGACACACACACACACACACACACACACACACCTCAACGTTCCCTAAAATAGCAGTGCCTCTTTTTGTGGAGGTGCTGCAGCTGCTTTCATTCTATAACAGCTATTGCTAGCGCGCACACACACGCACACACACAGTTTCTCCCCCACCAACAGAGGGCCTTTATGTAGCTGGATGAGGCAGCAGCCGTGGTACTGAGAGAAAGATAACACACGGCTCTGTCTTCCCCTGTGGCTGACACACACACACACACACACACACACCCCAATGCATCAACACAGCTGCCCCTTCTATCCATCTCTCTCTCTCTCTCTCTCTCTCTCTCTCTTTTCTTCTCTTCAGCAAGGCCAGACCCTGGGACGAATAAAAGGTAGAAGTATAAAGCAATCCACTCTTCCTCCCTATACCTCCTCCCTTTGTCTCTGTGTCTCTCTGTGTCTCTCTGTCTCTCCCTCTCCATCTCACGCTCCCTCTCTTTCTTCATCCACATCCGATCAGATCAGGAGAAAAAATCCAGCAGCTTCTTACCCAGAACATGTCCTGACGTTCTCAGCCTGAGTGTGTGTGTGCCTCTGTGTGTGTCGTGCGCTCATCCTCAGCCCGGTGAGCACCGTGTGTGTGTGTGTGTGTGTGTGTGTATTCCTATGACACACAGCTCGGCTCCATTCTCTCACTCGTCAGACCGGTTCTTGACCTCTTAAAGCTGCACTGGCTCTCTCCTGCTCCACTGGCTGCTCGCTGTTCCCTAGCTTGTGATGTCACAGGCTCCTCGCGCTCTCACTGGTCGACACCGCGCATACTAATGAGGGCAGCTGCTGGAGGGGAGGGGCAGGAGGGGAGGAGGCCCGCTGGGGTTGATCTGCTGGTTTAAACAGAACACAGGATGAAGATGAACGAAGAGAGAGACAAGTAAGGAAGGAAGGAAGAACAGTTAAATAGAAAGAATTAACGAGAAAGGAAAGACTTCTGAAAGGATAAACAATAAATAGACAATGGAATTAATAAATTAATTAATAAATAAATAAAACGGGGGAAGGAAAGAGGCAAGGATCGACGGATAGGTGGACTGAATGAAAGAAAAAAAAGAAAGAAGGAAGGAATCAGTGAAGACGTATGGACGGACAGATATGTGGATAAATGGACAGGCAAAAGAAAGAAAGAAAAAAAGAAAGAAAGAAAGGACAAACAGAGAAAGAAAGAAAAAAGAATGAAAGAAAGAAGAGGTATGGATGGACAGACATGTGGGTAATGGACACATGAAGGAAAGAAAAAAAGGTAGAAGAAAGAAAGGTATGGATGGACAGATAGGTATGTAAATAAACAGATAAAAAGGCAGAAAGAACAAAAGAATGAATAAACAAGCAAGGCAAGAAGAAAGAAGGAAAGAAAGAAAGAAAGAAAAAGAAAGAAAAAGAAAGAGAGAAAAAGAAATAAATCAGGAGTAAAGGAAAGAAAGATGGACAGACAGAGACAGACGTATTAAATGAATCAGGCTCACATTAAATTAGAATCCAGAGAATAAGACGTTTGTGTAAAGTTTTAAAACACTTCAGTGCAATTTTTTAGTGTTTTATTTGAATGACCAGAACAGTGCATTCTGGGTAAAGTGCAGAGGGCAAAGTGCAGAGGCTCCCTTGTCTGAAGGTAAAGACTCACCCTGACCAGAGCATCTGATTCTTCCCGTCATCTGATTTGTGACTCGCTTTGGGCTTCAAACCATCCCAAGTCTCAGAATATCACTGCAGGCGGTGACGTGAACCTGAACCCTGCTGCTGCTGCTGGCCCTAATTTGCCTATGATGTCATCCTTTTCCCTCTCGCTCACCTGTGATTGGCTGGTGTCTGCAGCATCTGCTGTGATGTCGAGGAGAGGGGGTGGAAGAGGACGAGGAAGAACCCGAACCCAAAACCAAACCACCCGAACCCATGGCACGGTCCATGGTGGGACGACACTAAGAGGAGAAGAGAGAAGAAAGAGAAGACAGAGAAGACAGGAGGAGTTCGCGGTGCTCGTCTGAGATGAATGTTTATAATCTGTCTGTTCATCTAATGATTCTAATGATGGACAGAAACACTCCTTAAAGTCATGGTTCACACACACACACACACACACACACACACACACACACACACACACACGGTTATTTAACCAACACTTCCTCTTTTAAACTGTTAGCTCAGGACCACATCAGGTTCTTTAAAATAATTTTGTAAAGTATTTATTTATGATTATAAATGAACATTATTAGGACTATTTTAAAAAATGTCAAGTATTTCATTAACATACTTTAATGAGTTAATTAAAATAAGCATAACTAAAAAAAATGGGTCAAAATAATAAATAAAATACTGCAACTGAAATCTAAATATTTTGTTCAAATAAAATATTAGTTATAAACAAACCAACAGAGCTCCATCGTAGCAAATGAGACAAAACAAATAACTAAAAAATGTAAATTTAAACAGTTAATCAAATAACTAAAAACACTACCTAAATACAGCTAGAAATAATAATAATAATAATAATAATAATAATAATAGACCCTTGACCATTCGTGAGGCCACATCACTGAGGGTGTTTAAGTCCCATCTCAAAACTCAGTTTTCTTTGGCATTTAAACCAACATGAGATTTTGTGTGTGACGTGATTTTAATGATGTTCCTTTTTAATATTTTAATATTATTATTATTATTATTATTATTATTATTATTTTCAATTTCTTAATTTAATTCCTTAGTTTATTTTATTTTATTATATTACTATATTATTTTATCATTTATGTGAAGCACTTTGGGGCATTCTTGTTGTTAAAGTGCTATACAAATAAAGATGAGTTGAGTTGAGTTGAGTAATAATAATAATAATATAACTATGAGGGGCATTCAAGTCAAACCGGGACTTGTTGCTGAAGGAGGGTGTGAGCACGATCGACATTCACAGAGGACTTCAGTCACAGTGCGGTGATGAGACGCTCAGTCGCAGTAAAACACCTGAATGGTGCAGAAGTTTTAAGGAAGTCGTGAACGTTCTGAGAGCGGATCGCCTGATCCTGAAAATCGTTGTTGCCAGTTCGTGTAAAAGAGACGCATATGTGTGTGTGATCTGTACACACACACATTCACTAAGAGCACTCACACTTTACAGGAACTCGACTGGGACCTAGTTCCTGACCTCACTCCAAGACATTTCTACATGTTTGGGCCATTAAAGAAGCTCCTGGGAGGCCGGCGTTTCAGACGTGAATCAGACAGACAGTCCGATCATGACTCCGGCGTACTGAGACTCCATGACTCCATTCTCCCCTGATGGTGTCCAAGCTCTAGTGAGACACTGTGATAAGTGCATCAGTGTATCAGGGGATTATATAGAGACATAAAGGGAGTGTTTACTCTCAGGACTGTGTTCTGTTATTCTGTACAATCAAAAGTCCCAGTTTGACTCGAACGCCCGCTGTAATTATTATATTAATAGCATTCGCTCAGACTGAAGTTATTATTAGGAACATAAATCTGAATACAGAGTGTTTTATTAATATTTAATTCACAACCAGAGTGTTATTTTGCTCAAACTGCATTACAGAAGGTTTATAAGCATGTAATAACTACTCTGTGTGTGTGTGTGTGTGTGTGTGTGTGTGTGTGTTTTATAACATTTAAATAACATCCAGTTACATCTGAACAAGTTCTATTCTTGTTGTAATGAAATTAAAGATTAAAAATTAAATGTGCAGAAAATAGAAAGTGTGAGTTAAGATCACACACACACACACACACACACACACACACACACACACACAGGACTATTGTGTATGCATGTGTGTGTGTATGTATGAGAGAGAGATACCTCTGTTATACCACGGTTTATTTAACCAACACTTCTCACACACTAAAACTATTTCACTATGAAGCAATTTCAAAAACACTTATTAGAGTGCCATAAATAATGGCCCCCCTATAAAAAGAACTAGTGTGTGTCACAAAGTGTGTAACAGTTTTAGCGAACATGTTGCATCACTCAAAAACTGTCATGCGCTGTGTGTACACCCAGGCGGCAAACCTTTTGGTCACTATTTTTTCCTTTGCCCTTTTTAGCTTAATAGAGCTTTGTGGGCATGGCTAAACATGGATGGGGTCATCCACAAACATAATGGCTAGGGGTGCTCCGATTGATCGGTCGCCGATCATAATTGGCCGATAATAGCCTTGGGAAGTTTGATCGGCAGTCTCTATAATGGCTGATCTAGAAAAGCCGATCAGATGACGCAAAACTCGCGAGACATTTTTTTTTTGCGCGCTGCTAAAATGGCTTCACAGATCTGCCAGTTCTACATGTTGTGTGAAAAAGACAATACATTAACAATCAGCAATCTGGGTAACAAGCCAATTCCACGAGATAGGAAGCACCCAAAGCATTTTAACACCACGAGCCTCATCAGACATTTGAGAGGGCGGGAGAGCTCAGCAACTAGCGCGCCGCCACTCACTCAGCTGTCGGTAATTCGCCTATCTCATCTACACGGTTTTGCTCGGTGGCCCAAAGTACAGTTCATCATGATTCACCGTGAGTTTTGGCGCTGTGATTACTTTTCCATCTTTCCACGTGAAAAATTAAATATGTTTGTCAAACATTTAATTTTTTACAATTAAACATGTTACAGTTTTTTGACGGTCCTCGCGGATGCTTGCGGACCTTGCAGAACTTCAGGCGACTCACGCCCTACCCGTCATCGTTGCTTGCAACTATATTTTTATTTAATTTTATACAATCTACAGGAAGGTTGTATTTGTCAAGCTCTAAGCTGTTCCCAATTACTAACCAAACACAGGCTGCTATGTTCTAAGTTGACGTGTTGCACATGTTGCTTGCCAATAAATACAGTTGTCAATTCATGATATTCCTCTTCTTGTAATTTCAATACTTAATTTACGTTGTTGTTGGATAGTTTAATAAATAATGCTACATGATAAGGCTTCAAGTAGACCCTGTAATCGGTGATCGGCATCGGCCGATACAGCTTCTAGTGATCGGAGATCGGCCCCAAAAATCCTGATCGGAGCACCCCTAATAATGTCCTAATTGAACAGTGCAGTGTGTGTGCGCGCATGTGTGTGAAGCAGCAGATAGATGGGACACCAATGGCCTTTAAGGTAACAGATGATCCTGACATAAATGTAAGCCACCATAGACTCTCTCTCTCACACACACACACACACACACACACACACACACACACACACACACACACACACACTCTACAGTCAATCAAAATGATATGTGATTATAAATTGTACATAGATGTTTGATTTTCTTTGTTTTTTGTTCTCCTCCTTTTCCACCGCTCCCCATTCTGTCTCTCTCTCTCTCTTCTCCATTCTATCACTTGCTCTTCTCTTATTTTGACTTCTCCTTCTTTAGTCTCTCTCTCTCTCTCTTTCTCTTTCGCACGGTGCTTTTCTAATATGGCCGCCAGGTGGGCGGGAGCGGCAGCGGAGGTTGTTGCCATGACAACCGTCCCTGACTCATTACAGTACTGCAGCATTCGGGGGTTGAGGGAGCGAGGGGGGGTTCAAATGGGAGGATTAAAAAAAGCAGAAGAGTGTGATGGAGAAATGTGTTACATCGAGAGGGAGAGAGAGAGAGAGAGAGAGATGAAAGGGGGGAGGGGTGTTCGTCCTTGGCCATATACTGCATGTGTATGTGTGTGTGTGTGTGTGTGTGTGTGTGTGTGTGTGTGTGTTGGAGTGTCTTTGACTGAGTGTATATACATATACAGTGGGTACAATTTATTATAACGTGTGTGTTTATGTGTGTGTGTGATTTTTAAATGTCACCACACTGTGTGATGAGTGCTTTCAAACAGCTTAGTGATGGCTGGCTTCCTTCCCACACACACACACACACACACACACACACACACGCACATTAAAGGTGCAGTAAGTAATCCCCCCACATGCTGACTACAACGAGCCCCATTGGCTGTTTTGGGTCACGTGACGATAAAACAGGAAGTATGTCCAGTTGAATATTGATGATATAAAGATTCTACATGAGGTTCTGTTATGATCTGCTCTAACGTGATTGTTTTTAATTACAAGTGAACACTTCAGGAGAACCCTTTAAGGAAGTCTCTTAGTAGAACTTTTACTAATGTGAGGAACCCTTAAAAAACCTAATAATAAAACACACTGTTGGAAAGGTCTACATAAAACCTCCAAAAGAAATTTCGAGGGTTCGGCACAGAAACTTCACACACTGTCCTGAACAATCACACACACACACACACACAGTCCTGAACAATCTCACACACACACACACACACACACACACACACACACACACACACACACACACACACATACACACACAAACACAAACACAAACACACAAACACACATGCACACTATCCTGATCCATCATACACTGGCTTAAATACAAAGAGGTCAGAATCTAAGAAACATTAATTGTACAAATATATGATAAACGTGTGTGTGTGTGTGTGTGTGAGAGAGAGAGAGAGAGAGAGAGAGAGAGACACCAAAAATCTATTGGGTCACACAGGTGGAGTGTGAATCCGTTTCAGATCAAATACATAAAGCAAGGTCAGTGTGTGTGTCAGTCTGTGGCTATGCGTGTGTTTCTCCCTTAATGTTTTCTCCATGAGCTCTTCTATGGAAGTGTAATAGTGCCAAAATTCCTCAAAGCAAAATAGCAGTTTGAATTACATGAACTGAAAAAAACTTTTGAAATGTTTGAATTTTTCTGCATTGCAATTTGATCTGAATTGAAAAAATCCTTAGAGCATTTACAATGTTCACAATGTTGCAATTTATTGTGGTTGTATATTTCAAATGAAAATGTAATTCAAGTATTAAAAATTCAAAGCAAAAATATTCAAGTTACTAAATTACAGTTAAAAAAAATTTCAAGTGTTAAAAATACAATCTATAATAATAATTCTAATAAAATTCAGGTAATAAAATTCCGATCTTGACATCCGGGATATCACAGGAAGAGCAGTGGAGTGCCGATTGGAGTAGACTGCACAGGGAGCAGGAAGCAGACTTTAAAGTACACTGCGGCATGGACAGCAGCAATCGGCACGCCACTGCTCTTAAAGTGAGATCCCAGGTGTCAAGACCTGAATTTTAGTGTCCTGAATTTTATTACCTGAATTTTGTCGACCTGAATTTGTAAGACTGAAAAATAATGAAGATTGTATTTTTAACACTTGAAAAAAAAATGTAACTGCAATTTAGTAACTTGAATATTTTTGCTTTTAATTTTAAATACTTCAATTACATTTTCATTTGAAATATACAACCACAATAAATTGTAGTGGCAAAAATTTCAAACATTGTAAATGCTCTAAGGATTTTTTTCAATTAAGATCAAATTGCAATGCAAAAAAATTCAAACATTTTTATTGCAAAGTTTTTTTCAGTTCATGTAATTCAACCTGCTATTTTGCTTTGAGGAATTTTGGCACTATTATACTTCTATACTCCTCGTTACTCTGGAGGTTTGGGGAACAGGAGGAGGATGCAGGCAGACATTAGAGAGATAATATGTGTGTGTGTGTGTGTGTGTGTGTGTGTGTGTGTGTGTGTGTGTGTGTGTGTGTGTGTGTGTGCGTGTGTGTGTGTGTGCGTGTCTGTGTGTCTGTGTGTTTCAGAGGAAAAGGTGAGTCTAGAATCAGACAGGTATTTCGCATCAACAAGGATGATCTCATCAGGAAGTAAGAAAAAACAGACACACACGCATAGACACACACACACACACACACACAGATGTGGGAGGGGCTATAACTGCGCAGTGAAGAAACAGGTAGTGACACACCAGCTATGAAACAGGTTGTGATGATGCAGATCACACTGCTGTGGTGTTCATGATGGTGTGTGAGTGAACACTACTTTTGGGTGATGGTTTGGGACACGCCCCCTGCGGTCCCCAGTGTGTATGTGACTTTAACATCAAATGTAATAATCACATTTTATTATAATATACTGTTAATATATTGATATATTTTTTATGATTACTTCCTTTTTGCTCTGGAACCTTAGTGAAGTGAAGAGACAGGGAGAGCTCTCACCTGACTGGCCAGGAGAGCTGTCAATCATTAGGTCCTAACTGCAGCAGCACCTGGAAATATTTAAAGAAAGAAATAATAGTGTACGTTTATTTTTCATTCATTTAAGTCCATTAGGAGGTAATTTTTACTTAAGTGTCACTCTGTACATGGCGACAAACTGAAACTCAAACACTCGCCCACACACACCACGCATCCGACTGGCTGATATGGCCTTCAATCATCTGGACTGGTCCTGTTGTCTGTGTGTTTCATCACAGGAACCAAAAAACTGGTTTCCACACACACACACACACACACACACACACACACACACACAGCCACACACAGACACACACACACACACAGACACACACAGACACACAGAGACACACACACGCAGACACACACAGAGACACACACACAGAGAGACACACAGAGACACACACACAGAGAGACACAGAGACACACACACACAGACACACACAGAGACACACACACAGAGAGACACACAGAGACACACACACAGAGAGACACAGAGACACACACACAGAGACACACACAGACACACACATAGAGACACACACACAGAGATACACACAGAGAGAGACACACACAGAGATACACACAGAGAGAGACACACACACAGACACACAGACACAGAGAGACACAGACACAGAGAGATACACAGACACACAGAGACACAGACACACAGACACACAGAGACACACACACAAAGAGACACACACACAACCAGGCACAAACACACACACAGAGACACACACACACACAGAGACACACACACAGAGAGACACACACACAGAGAGACACACACACACACACACACACAACCAGGCACAAACACACACACAGAGACACACACACACAGAGACACACACACACAGAGACACACACACACACACAGAGGCACACACACACACAGAGACACACACACACAGAGACACAGAGACACACACATGCAGAGACACACAGACACACACAGAGACACACAGACACACACACACGCAGAGACACACAGACACACACGCAGAGA
The DNA here is from genome assembly GCA_030347435.1 of Clarias fuscus. Taxonomy (NCBI): domain Eukaryota; kingdom Metazoa; phylum Chordata; class Actinopteri; order Siluriformes; family Clariidae; genus Clarias; species Clarias fuscus. The sequence goes on from CM059212.1 coordinate 24,572,930, forward strand.
CACGCAGACAAATGCAGACACACGCAGACACACGCAGACACACACACTCTCATGCTTATATCTCCACTTTCATTTCAGTCACTCAGAGCCAATCAGAGGCACTGATATGCATTAGGTCAATGACATCATCAGACTGAGACAGGCAGTGTTTCCCCTAGAACAGTTTCCAGACACAGTGGCAGGAGGAGGAGAGATTTCTTTCAAAACTTCACAATCAAAGAAGATAGAATGATCTTTTTAAAAAATATGTCATGTTATGCAGAAAGTTTAACTAAGAGAAGAAGCACTAATATATAATATATATAATATAATAGATCAAATTGTAGGGTTGTTAAAACATCCAAGTAGCTATCAAATCAACATGTCTTGTACACCCTTTAACCCCACCATGGGGACGACAAACATGCAGCGAACAAAATTACGCTCAATCTCACTGCAGTTACACACAGAAGGACAGGAGGACGTGAGACTCAACTGCATTGCTGGGGAGAGAGAGACAGGGAGAGAGACACAGAGAGAGAGAGAGAGAGAGAGAGAGAGAGAGAGAGAGACAGAGAGAGACAGAGAGAAGAGAAAGAGACAGAGAGAGAGACAGAGAGTGAGAGAGAGGTTTTAAACTGACTTTATTATAACAAAATTAAAGAAGGGACTATTTTACAATTTACAGTGGAACCTCGGATTGCGAGTAACGTGGTTTACGAGTGTTCTGCAAACCGAGCAAAAATTTTTAATAAATCTTCACAAACACACAGAAACTCTGCTCTGTCGCAATTCTTTTAAAAGGTAAGGTGCTGGTTCATTTGTTTTTTGTTTTCTTTTGTTGTTTTTATTTTACTTTACAGCAGTGATTCCCTTAGTATGTGCTCACGTCAGGTCAGAGAGATTTATTTTTTCCCTGTTAAAACGGTGTTTCCGTTGTGTTTGTGAAACATAAAAAGCGAGGTGGGGAGAGGGAGGAGGAGTGTTACTGTGTAAAACAAGGCGAGGGAAGGGGCTAATTCCACACACACACACACTGCACCTGCGCGCACCAACGGAAGTACTTATCCGTCGGGATTTATTTGTACTTTTTTTTTAAAAAGTAAAAGTGCAGATTAATTTGTTTTATTTTCATTTTATAGATTGTATTAATTATTTTTATGTATTTATTTTTTGGGGCTGTGGAACGAATAATTTGAGTTTTCATTATTTCTTATGGGAAATGATGATTTGGTTTACGAGTATTTTGGAATACAAGCCCATTTCCGGAACGAATTATGCTCGTAATCCAAGGTTCCACTGTATATACAAATATATAGAGATAAGCATTTCACTGCATATGTACGGTGTATGACTGTGTATGTGACAAATAAAATTTTAATTTGATATATTGTGTGTGTATATATAAATATATATATATATATATAAATATATATATATATATATATATATATATATATATATATAGAGAGAGAGAGAGAGAGAGAGAGAGAGAACCTGGCTGCCCAGAGAGCAGAGACTGTGTGCTCAGTGTACGAGCGGTGAGGTCGAGACAGAGATGCACTTCCTTCTTTACTGCCAAAAATATCGACATATAAGGAACACCTTCACTGAGATCATTACTTATAAAATCCAAAATTTTTCAAAATTAACAGAAGATGAAAATTTATTTATGAAAAAATTAGAATAATTTTAGGAGAAGGTCGCACTGCTCCCCTCACTGCAAAATATGTGTCCGAGTGTGAGAGCCTGAGAGACAGTGAGACACAGCGTAACCTGAATGTTCCTAACAAAAGTAAATGAATAAATAAATAAAATTATATCACTACTGTTATTGTTATTAATATTTATATATATATATATATATATATATATATATATATATATATATATATATATATATATATGTGTGTGTGTGTGTATATATATTTTTGTTGTTGTTGTTGTTGTTGTTTATTTATTTATTATTACTAATATTTCATTTAATTTTTATTATTACTATATTATTTATATTTACTTACTTATATATTTTTTCTGGGGGGGTTCATTTGTGTCTACTTAACATGATATTCTTTCATATCTAATATGTTTATAAGTTTATATAGGTTTATAAAGTAAGATTGATATTATTTATAATGTAATTAATGTTTTCTAATTGCTTTGGCAACAATGTAATACTTTTGTTAACATTCATGCCAATAAAGCTCTTCTGAACTGAACTGAGAGAGAGAGAGAGCGGGGGAGACAGAGACAGAGAGAGAGAGAGACAGAGAGAGGGATAGAGAGAGAGAGACAGAGAGAGAGACAGAGACAGAGAGAGACAGAGAGAGACAGAGAGAGAGAGAGAGAGGGATAGAGAGAGAGAGACAGAGAGAGACAGACAGAGAGAGAGAGAGAGACAGAGAGAGACAGAGACAGAGAGAGAGAGAGAGAGAGAGAGAGAGAGAGAGACAGAGAGAGACAGACAGAGAGAGACAGAGAGACAGAGAGAGAGAGAGAGAGAGAGAGAGAGAGAGGTCTCTGGGGCGGAGACTAATCATCACTGCACAAGACCAGAGACAGGTTTATTGATTTATTCCATGATTATTTATTAACTTATTTATTCATTTTTTATTTATCAGTGTTGTATTTGAATTAAATAAACAATAAATCTGTAATATGTTTCTGTAACTTACACGCATGTTTGCTTTTTATGCATTTATCTGTTTCAGATATTTTTATAATAGCACATTCCTGCTTTGTGTCCATGCACACAACTATAAAAGTATATAAGCTGAACAAACTGTAAGCCTGTAAAGCTCTAAAAACATTACACAACTCTGACGTTGTTAACGTTCCTGCACTTCTAGTCCTTCTGCGTCTAACATTTTAATTACACACAAAACTCGTGTCTCTTCCATTTTACCCAGAATTCCCTCCGTCACTCAGCCTGCAAGCCGGTTTTAATCACCACAACATCAATTCACACAGAGAACCAATCAGCACGCAGGACTGCACGCTCTAGACCAATCACACGAGAGCTCAGGCACAGACAAGCCCCGCCCCTGACAGCTGGGCCTATTGTAAAATGGGTCATGGTTCAATAACTAATCTCTCTCTCTCTCTCTCACACACACACACACCTACGGTTTGTGCATGTGTGTGTAGACAGACGTCCGTTGCTGCACCTGCATAGTGACTACCCCTTAAACTACCACCCCTCCCCCTCTAAGACGGTCTGTGCATAAATAAACGCACCCTTGTGCAACCGGAGAGAAGAAAGAGTCATGTGGAGAAGGAAAAGTTTGTTCAGATGTTTCATCCTCACTGCACAAAGAACACTGTTCTGCTGCTGACCACACCCTACACAAACACACACACTATTTACACAAACAATACACACACACACACACACGTTAGTTTCTCTCACAGTTACACAGAGATCAATAGAACAGGTTGTGTTTAATGAGAGAACCCCATGGGTTCCATCAACACCTTTGTGCTATGACTCTGGTTCTGTCCACACTTACTGGTTCCATGCGTCCACTTTCGTTAACATATAATTTTATATGCCTGTCAGTTCTACGGCAGAATGGGCATTAGACTCCTTCCTCCGAACACAATGGACTTGAATTCACGGCTTCCCCTCGTCCTTCCTGATCCACACTCTGGCATGAACCTGGCTCACTTGAGACGGAGACAGACGAAGATGTTGTTCAGCTCGTCTAGGGTCACCCTGAGCGAACCGGGGAACCGATCTGGAGGCAAGCATGTGACATCTAGAGCTAGGGGGAGACCCTGGTAGGTGCCAGACAGAGTCTCCACAAGGGACCTGTACATGACTAGCGGGTGCAGGAAATTGGGTCAACACTAAACTGGCCCTCCGCCATATCGGTGACATCACTTATAAGTTTGACTTGCCGCACCACAGCCGCCTCGCCTCGTCCTTCCCCTTCTCACGACTCAAACCAGTCAGGCCAGCCCCTCCTCCACTCCCTGACTCCACTGGGGCAGAAGCATACAGTCCTAGACTCATGGTGCAGACAGGGCAGGAGGGCTAAAGACATTTACAGCGTCTGGCAGAGCGATTTACATTTATCTGATTATACATCTAATATTTGCAGTTAAGAGCTTACGCGCCTTGCTCGAGAGCTCAACAGTGCCAGCTTGGGTCGAGCCCATGATGTGCCTAAAGTTTCATGTTCACCACATTGAAGGACACTAGGAACAACAGCGCTCCCGGTGGTGGCTCAAAAGTATGGCCTACAAACCTGGCTGTTACAGACTCCAGCTCCTAGCTCACATGCTCGAGTTCATCTGTTCACTGCTCACCTGCGCTCACACACACACACACACACATGTCTCACACACACACATAGCTCTAAATGCAGCTAGTCCTCCTGGATACAGCTACATACACCAGCCTCGGCTAACTGGTAGAGGAGGAGGAGTCGCAGTTATTTATAACGATAATCTGTCTCTCGTACAAAAACACAGTTTTAAATCTAATGCATTTGAAGTTCTCTATAGTAACATAAAGTCAGCTCAGTCGATCCCGCTAATCATCATTTACAGACCCCCAGGGCCGTACTCGGAGTTTCTCTGCGAATTTGCAGATTTCCTCTCAAACCTTGTTGTTTCTGTAGACAAAGCGTTAATTGCTGGAGACTTTAATATTCATTTTGAGAATCCAGAAGACCCTCTGAGAACAGCATTTATGTCCTTACTGGACTCAGTAGGAGTAAATCAGTGTGTAGTAGGACCCACTCATAAAGCAGGTCACACTTTAGATTTAATATTATCCTTCGGATTAAGTATAGGAAATATAACCACAATTCCACAGTCTGAAGTTATCTCAGATCACTACCTTGTCTCGATTAAAGCGTGTTATAGTAATAATGTATGCAGCACAGCACCGCGCTTCCACCTTAAACGTACATTTACATCAAATACCGCACAGAGCTTTATCAATAATCTTCCAGAATTATCAACTTTGATTGGATCGCCATCTGACTTCACAGAACTCGAACAGGCGAATGAATATCTAGAGTCAGCACTTCGTTATAGCTTAGATAATGTAGCTCCAGTTAAAAGGAAAATGATTAGAGATAAGAAACTCGCTCCTTGGTATAATGACCACACACGCACTTTAAAACAAACCGCTCGAAAATATGAACGTAAATGGCGCCAAACTAAATTGATAGTATTCAAAATAGCTTGGAAGGAGAGCATCCTGAACTATAAAAAAGCTCTCAGTGATGCTAGATCAACGTATCTCTCCACTCTTATAGAAAATAACAAAAACAACCCGAGATTTTTATTTAATACCGTAGCTAACTTAACTAAAAACAAGACCACTGCAGAAATCTCCACAACAACATCATGCAGTAGTGAGGATTTCATGAACTTTTTCAATAATAAAATCATAAATATTAGGCAAAAAATTCAGGCTTTGAAAACAGACAATTTAAATAATTCAGATGATCTAACCACATCACATCAGAACTTAGAACACTTTACTCCCCTTGAAGCGAGGGAACTAATTTCACTCATCTCTTCTTCAAAATCGTCAACCTGTATATTAGATCCTATACCGACACATTTTCTCAAACAGATAGTACCAGCAATAATAGAACCCCTGTTGAAAGTAATTAACTGTTCACTCAGTAGTGGGTATGTCCCCAAATCCTTTAAATTAGCCGTTATTAAACCGCTAATCAAGAAACCTGACCTTGACCCCTGTCTGCTTTCTAATTACAGGCCGATATCAAACCTTCCCTTTATCTCCAAGATTTTGGAAAAGGTAGTATCACAGCAGCTATGTTCACATCTACACAAAAATAGCATAAATGAACTGTATCAGTCAGGATTTAGGCCTCATCACAGCACAGAGACAGCACTTGTTAAAGTAGTAAACGACCTCCTATGGGCCTCTGATCAGGGTTGCGTCACTATACTTGTGTTACTGGACCTCAGTGCAGCTTTTGACACCATTGATCATAGTATTCTCCTTCACAGATTAGAAAAGGTAGTAGGAATTAAGGGAACTGCCCTCTTGTGGCTCAGATCCTATTTGACTGATCGTTATCAGTTTGTAGATTTAGATGGAGACCATTCCTCATGTTCTCAAGTGGAGTTTGGTGTTCCACAGGGCTCAGTTTTAGGCCCACTGCTTTTTTCCCTTTACATGCTTCCTCTGGGCAACATAATTCGTAAACATGGTATTAGTTTTCATTGTTATGCTGATGACACACAATTATATGTCTCAGCAAAACCAGATGAGAAAAACCAGTTTGCTAAAATCGAGCAGTGTGTGCAGGATATACGAGATTGGATGTTAATTAATTTTCTTCTGCTTAATCCTGATAAGACAGAAGTTCTGGTCATAGGACCACAAGTAGCTAGAAGTAAGCTTTCTGATCACACTGTAACTTTAGATGGCCTTTCTGTTCCATCAAGTGCAACAGTAAAAGACCTCGGTGTGATTATAGATTCCAGCCTTTCGTTTGAAGCTCATGTAGATAATATCACCAGGATAGCTTTCTTTCACCTTAGAAATATTGCCAAGATAAGAAACATATTGTCACTAAATGATGCAGAAAAACTAGTTAATGCTTTTATCACGTCTAGGTTGGACTATTGTAACGCCTTACTGTCTGGTTGTTCAATTAGGTGTATAAACAAGCTTCAGTTAGTACAGAATGCAGCAGCGAGAGTCGTCACTAGAACCAGAAAATACGAGCACATCACCCCTATCTTATCTACACTGCATTGGCTCCCTGTGAAATTTCGCATCGATTTTAAGATACTACTTTTGACATTTAAAGCACTAAATGGTCTCGCGCCACAGTATTTGAGTGAACTGTTAGTGTCTTACGATCCGCCACGCCTACTTCGATCAAAGAATGCAGGCTGCCTGTCAGTACCACGTATTATTAAAACTACAGCAGGGGGCAGAGCTTTTTCTTACAAAGCCCCAAAGTTATGGAATAGTCTTCCTATTAATGTTCGGGACTCAGACACAGTCTCAGTGTTTAAGTCTAGGCTAAAAACCTATTTATTTAGCCAAGCATTTTTGTAAATAGATTAACCTTAGGTAAAGGAGCAGATCTGGGGGACTCATAGACGTAGAGTATTCTGGTGAACTGGTATGTTTAGATGCTGTCCTCCCCACTCTCATTGTTCACTCAGGTTTGTTGACGGTGAGGTGATTGGTTGCTTTACATCTCAGGGAGCCCTCATGTTTGTGTTTCCTTCTGGCTCTCCCTTTTAGTTATGCTGTTATAGTTAGTCCTGCCGGAGTCTCTGCTTGCACTTTGCACTAAATATACATTCACCTATACATGCTGACTGTGACCATACCTAACTGCCATCTCTCCTTATTTTCTGTTCTCTCCTTTTCTGCTCTCTTCTCTCTCTCCCTCCCCCTCTTCTTTCCCTCTCTCTGTTTCTCTGTCGAGCTATACATGTTTCGCTCCTGAGTTGCCAGTGATCCAGACCCCTCTGCCCTCTGGAGCCGTCTAACCCATCCTGGAGTCCTGCTACTGGTTGGAGATCTCGTCGCATGGATGCCCCGTGTGGTCTGCCTGGATTCGTATGGTGGCTGGGGATGGTTTCCATGAAGACTCTCCTGTCATCGAGTGATGCTCTGGGGACCTGTGACTTCAGTTGTTCGATAACTCAGGACCGGAATCCCCTACAGTCTACCTGAGCCTCCGGGAACAAACTGGACTCCTTTTAATTTTAAAACATCTCTTGTTATACTGAACTTCCAGTCTTACACATTATTATGCTGAGCAATTCCTGCTATCCGTTATCACCCAGATGAGGATGGGTTCCCTGTTGAGTCTGGTTCCTCTCAAGGTTTCTTCCTATTACCATCTCAGGGAGTTTTTCCTTGCCACCGTCGCCCTCGGCTTGCTCATCGGGGACAATCTTGTCATTTTGATTCATATACATTGCATAAAAACTTACTTCTTTTTATTGTGTAAAGCTGCTTTGCGACAATGTCAATTGTTAAAAGCGCTATATAAATAAAATTGACTTGACTTGACACACACACACACACGTACACAAACACACACAGACACACACACACACACACACACACACACACACAGTATAAGGACCTCCAGACCACACTCACACTGTGTGATGTTTCTACCAGTTCATCACCACCACCGATTGTTATTAGTCTCTGATCTTTTTCAGAGGTTCGTGACCTCTGTCTCGGCCGGTTTCTGTCGACCTGCACGTGTGTCCGTTATTCTGTTCTTGACAACACGCTCATTACTTTATTTACTTTATTTAATTTATTTTCTAATCTGATTTTCTTCTAATTCTTTTCTGTTTTTCTCCTCTCTTCTCCTTTTGCACTCACCTTTACTCTTTTCCGATTTCCAGTTTTCTACCTCGTGCTTCGTACTACCTCGTACTTCCTGATTTTATCTCGGAGGTTTCGTTGTGATGATAACAGCCTTGGCTTGTTTCTGCTTTTCTCACTTTTTGTGCGAAAAATTTTATAGAAATAAATAATTTAAATGATCCATATTACAGAATCAAACATATGATGCAGAGAATGAGGGCGGCTTTAAAATGTAATCATCTCTCTCTCTCTCTGACTTCTATTACAATTCTGAGAGTTAATAAAAAACACCAGTTAATACATTGTTGTGGTGCAGCTGTCACTTTCAAAAATCAAACTCTCAATCAAACGACATTTAATACATTTATTTAATAATTACTCTTTCTCTAATAATAATAATGATAATAGCAATTCTCCCTGTATCCCTCTCTCTCTCTCTCTGTCTGGGGCCGTCACTAATTGCCCCTCAGTCGGGCGGTGATCCCTCGCTCTCTCTGATCTCACAGGGAAGAAAAGCCGAGCGTCTGTCCCTCGCTCACCCCTGAGGGAGGGCAGATGGTGGCCGAGGCCCAAAATTAGCACAAGAATAGAGAGAGAGTGATGAGACGAGAAAAAGAGTGTGTGTGTGTGTGTGTGTGTCAAGAGCCGTCTGTTTCATTCACTGTCTGTTCACCTCTTTCTTTCTGCCTCCTCTTTAACCGTTCTGTGTGTGTGTGTGTGTGTGTGTGTGTGTTAAAAACAGACATCTTGTTGTGACACACACACACACACACACACACACACACACACACACACACACACACACACACACCCTCCAGCTCTATAACCGTCCGTGACACCAGAATCAACAAAGTGTGACTCGTTATGTCATGACATTTGTTGACATTTTCAGGAAGACACATAATGATGGACAAGACGGCAATGTCATCATCACGTTCTCAGCAGCCAATCAGCTGCCAGGAAGGGCGTGTTCTTTACAGTTAATTAAGATTCATAACCACACACACAGAGTGACACAATAGGAGATTATTATGATACGATCTGCTCTTATCATTGTCCTCATAATTATCATATCATGTCTTAATAATTAATTATATACTTCTTAAATGTTAATATTTTTTTCCAATTCCAAATTCCAGATGCGATGGAGCGCCGCTCATGTCCTTCATTTCCTCTCAATAACAGACATTATGAGCAGACTATGAGCTCAGTGCTGCCCTCTGCCGACTCAAACACGCGCAGACAGAATTGAAAAGCATCAAAGTTTTATCGCCGCCTAGTGGCCAGACTGTGTCAAAACGGGCTGTGGTGCTCTACAAGTCATTATTAAACGAAATGATTTTACTCTAAAGTTTACTCTAATGACTGTGTGTGTGTGTGTGTGTGTGTGTGTGTGTGTGTGTGTGTGTGTGTGTGTGTGTGTTCAATACTCATTGTTACAGTAGGTTGTATGAAGCTAGAGAGAGGAAGAATGGAATCAACAATGTATGGACTGTAGAGAGGAAAGGAAAGAAGGGAGGATGGAAACATGGAAAGAGGATGGTAGTAAGAAAATGCAGAGTGAGATACAAGGAGTATCATTATTATTATTAGAGAGGGCAATTACTTAATATGTGTATTAAATGTCTTGTTTGAGAGGATGATTAAGAGACAGATTAAGAGAAAGAAAGAAAGGCATGATAGTTATTTAATAATTGTATTAACTTGTATTTTTGTATTACGTGTTAGATTTGCAATTTTAGTAGTCAGAGGCACAGAGAGAGAGAGTTATTTTCTGTTATTTTCTTGTGTCTTACTTCTAAGCTTTTGCAATATGAATGTAAATATTTGTCATGCCAATAAAGCACCTTTTCAATCTTCGAGAGAAAAAGAGACTAACAAACAAAGACTTAAGACCAGACGAAATTAACTAAATTAGAAAAGACTATTGGAATAAACCAAATTGCACAAACACAAAAAGGTAACTATTTGAGCTATTGGGAAACACAAACTAAACTGCAGAGTGAGACCGGGGTTATCTGGCCCTAAACACAGACTATCTGAGCATGGTGACCGACCCAAAGCTAAGAGACACCCTGACAAAGTACAGACTCAGCCAGCAGCGTCTGGCTGTAGAGACGGGGGACACAGACAGACCTGAGACTGTGCCAGCGGTGCCCGCTGAGTAACACAGAGACAGAGATGCACCTCATTCACACTGAATTCAACAAACTCAATAAAATCATCCACAACTTACATACATATGTATGCATTTTTTAAATAATGTTCATAAGCGTCACTTTATATTTGACTAAATGTCTGTACTCCTTTATTTTATATATATATATATATATAATTTAGTTTTTTTCACATATACTCCTGTGATTTTCTTGTGCCTGAGCTTTGGCAAAATATTTGTCACACCAATAAAGCACCTTTAGATCTTGGGGGAGAGAGAGAGAGATGATGATGATGACATTTTAAAGAGAACCCCTTGTATAAATGCTGTAGATCACTCCTCACTCTAATTTCCAGGCTGTAATACAGATTTCCGCCATCATCATCCTCCTCCTGAGGGCCTGTATCACACTGCTTCCTCTCCATCACTAGCATCCTCAGCTAACTTCACGTCAGTATGAGCTGGACACTTTTTATTGCTAGCTAGCAGTGTTTAATTGCAGGACTGACTCACGTGGCTTGTCGTTAAGGTGACTGAATCGCTGACGTCACTCAATTAAGCAATTAATTAGTGCTGCGTTCTTACTCACGCGGAGGTTTAAGGCTTTAGGAAGGCGCCCGTTGAAATAAAAAAAAGTAAAAATTTATTTCCCCCCACCCCCCAGGCCTAACAGTCACATGACCGACCTGAGTAACACACGTGTGCGCGTGGGAAGCCTCCCGCGTTTCCGCCTTCTGGGGGCATTTGGGTGCTCCGGGGTAACAGATCTCGCGCCTCTGCACCGTGGGAGCGGAAACACGAGGCTCGTGCGCCTCGCACCTAAGCGCAAATAAGTGCGCATGCGCAATCAGGACTACCCAGGTGGTGCCGTCGCTTTGATGTCCTCCGTTTGTCCAGTTTCTATGAGATCCCGAAGTGTGGCTCGCGCTGTCTGGAACCCCTTGATGTCTGAGCACGTGGCGCGTATGTGTGTGTGTCACACCTCTCCCGTGTTTATTATGTATAATTATGCAGCACGCGCCAGAGACAAAACCCGGCGGAAGAGGAAACCCCTTTGATGATGAAAGGTGTAAATCTGCGGCGCATGCGCCAGCAACATTTACATACGCACTATATGGACCAAAGTATTTCCCCAAACCTGCAGTAACATTGTATCCAAGGACACATTTTAATATGGAGTCCGTCCATCTTTTGCAGATATCACAGCTTCCCCTCTTCTTGGGAGGCTGTCCACAGGACTGGACATGTTGGAATAGAAAAGGGCCTTTCCCAAACTTTAGTAAAGCATAGCATTGTGCAAGATGTCTTGATATGCTGAAGTATTAAGATTGCCCTTCACTGGGGATAAGGGGCCTGATTGAGGCTTCATGAGTCAATAATTAACAGGTTTGGTAAATACTAGTCTGTGTAGTGTATATATTAAGGTGCATAAATAGCTTTTGTCACAAGAACACTCAAGAACAAAAAGGTGTGTAATGGAATGTCTTTATTTCTGTATTCAGTATACAGCATACAGATATAGCCTATATATAATATATATAATCTAATAAAGGGTTCAAAGGGTTCAAGAAAAATATTCTTTGTAGAAAAAAGGAATGATGTAAATAAATTAATGTGCAAAAAAAAAAAATAGATAAAGGTCACCAAAGCAGTACTAGAAGTGATACACACTGTACATAGCCGTGGAGAATCCTAACTTATAAAACGTCATCTCTATCATTTACACACTATGTACACATTTAACCCAGTACACACTCGTCTTGGAGCATGTGGATTATTTCTAAACTAACAGCTCTAAGGTTTAAGGACGAAGCATAAAGCATTGTCCTTAAATGAAAGTGACCATGTGATCTAAACACTAAATAAATATCTACTTTATCAGCCCTAGCATCTCCAAATGGAATGTTATTACACAAGCCCAATGTTTTACACCAAGTCCATATATATACTCACGTATGTGTATGTGTGTGTGTATATACATATATGCAAAAGTCTCTCAAGGCCACGGTCTCCACACACCCTGTCTTCCAGCTGCCTGTGGACTGGAAGGCCGTGATTTGCTGGTCTTGATCGAATTCTGGTGACGCTGCACCGTGTTAGGGTGCGTGTGTCGCAGTGGGACCCTGTACGGATGGTGTGAGTGTGTGTGTCTCTTCACACACTGCAGTCCTTGCATGGCATGACACTGCTTCATGTCTCTGACACCAGGCTGGTGTGCGCGGCTCAGGCACTGATAAAGGGATGAGGGCACAGAGTCAGGCAGACCTCGGGCCTTGCTCTCCTCCTTCAGGAAGCGAGCGGCTTTCTCTAAACACACAGAGAAGCCGTCCAGGAACTGGTGTCCAGCTGAATCAGACTCGTCTTCTGCTGGGCTGGATTTCTTGACTTTGACGTTGGAGCTCTGCAGGAAGAGAACTGTGTGTTCTAGGATCTCTGCTTTTTCCAGACGCTTCTGAGATGTAGCCTGGAACAGGAAATAATGTTCAGGCAATGTTTACACACATGCATATAAACACATTTATTCAGTACCCACACACAGGCACAATACAGTGAGAGATCAGGTGGAAATAACAGGACTGTGTGTCTCACCTGTTGCTCATGGCCTTGCATAAGTAAAATCCGCAGGTTCTCTAGACTGCGGTTCATTCGTTCTCGTCTGCGGCGCTCAACCTGAGGCTTCAACAACTGTAAAGAACCAACACAAGAACATTAGCAACAGTTTTGATAAAGCATTCTGTTTCTACACTCTCATGAAGGAAGGAAATATCCTCATGTGTCGGTTCTTAAGTGTGTACCTTATGGTGAAATTGTCATTAATTTTCTCATTACAGTCCCTACAGTCACATTTCCAGATTGAGGATACACATTACAAGCACAAAGAATTAAGTTGAAAGGACAGCACAATGCTTCTTCATGAGAGTGTATTATTATTATTATATTATTATTATTATTATTGCTGTTTTATTCCAAAGCACTACTAAGTAAAAATCACAATGTACTTACCTTTCTATCAATTTTCAATCTCTGCTTCTCTTCAAACTCGTCCATTGTCGCTGTATCACAGAGATAACTCTTCATAAAGACTGAAAACTGTAGAAAGTCCAAGAATGTTAAAGTTAAAGTCGTGGAACCAGCGAGGTCACGTGAGCTGCTTTGCTGCTCGGGAAAAGGCGTTTGAGCGCTGAAGCTCAGCGCGAACTTTTATAGCCAGTCAGTCAGCCGCGCTATGCAGCCACGCCCAGAACCGACCTCTGACAAATCAGAGAGTTGTATGCTAATTCATGCTTTAACGCGACACGTGATTGGTCAAGGATAACCTCTGGTCTTATACAGTGCAGTAAAGTCACGACAAAAATAGCAAAATAGCGTGATTTTCAACAAATAAAAAAATAAATAAATACGGAGTTCATTTTAAAAGCGGATAATAATCTGTTTTATATATGTTGAATGTGTTGAATGTTTATAGCACGTAAAACGTGAGCCTAGCATAATTATATAATTATATAATTATATAACCAATCCATTTAATTTATTTATCTTTTTGTTGGCGTTCTTTTTATGTTATTCCAGATTTTATTTATGGTTAAATAACGTATTTTGTTGTTCTAGTATGGATCAAAATATAACAGATTAACAAATAGTGTATTTTGACATAACTCTAGTTTTGTGCGCAGATTGTTTAAAACTATTTATATAAATGAAATACAATACATATTAAACTAATATTTTAACATATTAATTTAATATTTTAAATAATAGTTTACAAATATTTTGTTAAAATGTGTGTAATGTAATAGCAGTTTAGTTTTGTGTAGTTTAGTGGATTTCATTTAAATGTCGCATTCACGCTCTGTCGTGGAAAAATCCTGGAACGGCACGCGCCCTCCGCCACCTCGACTTCCGTGGGCACGTGTGTGTGTAGGGATGGGGGTGTTTGCTGTTGTTGTTAAGAAACTCTTTCACACCTCCACTAAGATAAAAGTAATCTGAGAAAGGCACAGTATCTGACCTGCTTTTCCACATGTCACTCACACACAGTTTCTATCCTGAATGTTCGAAACCTACAGCTTGTCCACACACTCTGCAATCCGGTCACATCAGGGTCTTGTACACTCTTTACAAGTTACTTTACAATTATTTAAAGTATCTTTATTATAGATATTAGACTTGAGGTATAAGGTGTGTTTTGGAGCGTGGACACAAAACTCCACAAAACGCGCCTGACTTTTAAACTCCTTATACACCGGAAGTGATCGTCCAGTGCAGGGACATTAATAATATATAGTGACATTAATAGAAGGTTGTGTGCTTTGACCTTGCTGCTATTCGAGGTGATGTGCTGGGAATGAAACTCTCAGACTAAACACACACACCTCACAAGCTGCTTTATTACCTGTCAGGATTTGCGCGTCATTAAGCACGCTCCTGTGTCCACCTTCACACACACATACACTGCCTCAGACCAGCAATAATAATATAGACGCGTTTGTCCACTAAATCTACAGCTTTGATACACGTGTCCATGTCTGGAGAAGCCTGTGCGTGCCCTGACCCCCGGGACTGAGTATTACTGCTGCTCAGAGTGTGTGTGTTGCACACGCAAAACATCAAAGCAGAGCGGCACGCGCTTAAGAACAAACGGGATGCGCGCGTGTGAGTGGCGTCCAGGAGGTGTGTATGTGTGTGTGTGTGTATGTGTAAGGTATTTTCCCAAAATGTTTTTTAAGGTCATTCAAAGTCCTTATATATACGCCCCAAAAACATAATAGTGTATATTAAAATGAACAAACAAACAAATAATGCTAAACTCGGTGTTCGGTTTTCTCTCCCACTGTGTTCTCTTTATTTTGTCTGGATAAAAGCTCTAATTCTCCAAAATACAAAGAGACACCCAGCTCGTGCTCACACCTCTGGGATCGCCGCGGGGGGCGCCCCCCCGATATGCACGTGAATAGGCGCGGAGGTGTCGGGCGGGCACGTGCGCACGTGTATTATATAATGTAAATGAGGAGGAGTGTAAATGCGCGCGAAGCTTAGTGATGGTTATATTATATTATATTATATTATATTATATTATATTATATTATATTAAATTATATTATATCACCGGAAGTGCTCTCAGATTTAGGACCGCGGTGTGTTTTTTGCCATAATTTCTGCATCTTTATGCCTCCTTACGCGCGCGCGCGCGTATGTGTGTGGCACTATATACCTGCTGTCGTTCCCACGCGCACCAAAATGACCGCCGTTTGCTCGCGACCTGCCGCTCCACATAACGGTACCGGCTTTGAAATGCGTGACAACCGTAACAGTGGAACGGGCTTTCCCACGGCACGGACAGGTCAGGTGTTACAGACCAAACAGGTTTATTATTGGCTATTATTTATTATAAAGGTGAAAAGTTTGCGTGTCCTGTGGAAGCAGTAATAATGATGATGATAATTCGTGCGCACATACACTCACGCACAAAAAACTCTAAACATATGAAGCTCTTGACGACTTTTGACCGCTTCTTTAAACTCTCTCTTGAACACACACACACACACACACACACACACACACACACACACACAGGCTTTTGTGTCACCAAGCTGGGAAAAGTGAACGGTGTCTGTGAATGCAGTTGGCGCTTTTTCCCAGGTGCTGTGTGTGTATGTAATGTGTTGGGTGTCTGAGGAGTGTGTGTTTGTGATGTATGAAGTTTAGCAGGTAATAAAAGGGAGCTGGAGGTGTTTCTGTTCTCAGAGTGTAGACTAGAGAACCAGGAGATGAACGCGTTCCCATGAGAACACTGCGCACACCCTGCTGCTGGGGGTCGGGTAATCAGATTGAATTTAAGGTACATAATGGAACTACTGCAAAAGGTCATTATAGGTAAACACACACACGTGCGCGAAATGCTTATAACGCGAGTCGGTGCGCTATTACCGACATGTCCATTGATGATGAGAAGAAATGCGCACAAGCAAACACACACACACACACACACATTCTCTCTCTCTCTTAAGATTTAGGATTCAAGATTCAAATGTGCTTTATTGGCATATTGACAAATATCTCTCGCTCTCTCACATTCACACACACACACACACACACACACACACACACACACACACAGGCACGCTATTTCTCTCATTTTCACACACACACACACACGCACATACACACACGTGTACACACGCATCTACAGTTGATGTTCATTAAGTGTTTAACTGATAGCACGCACAAGACCTCTGCAGGAGGGCTCACACCTCACCTGGATACTGCACGCGAGTCTCAGCCGGCGCGTCACTGTCTGGAGACACTCAGCAGCAGGCCGATGCATGCCAAGCACTGTAGGGTCCGGGGTGTCTGCTCACACCTTCACACTCGCTCACTGTCTCGGGATTGTGTGTGTGTGTGTAGCTGGTGTCAAAGTGTCTTCTCGCACCTTCACACACGCACGCGCATTCACCTTTTGGTATCACCAAACACCTTTTCGATGCGACTCGGCGCGTGCCATTTGAAATTTTGTTTTCTACTTTGTTTTCAATTTGTGCATATTTTGGCACTCTGCATTAGAGTATTGCGACTCCGTGCTCGTGAGAGAGAAGGAAAACCGCGTGGGAACCTCACACGTGCGCGCGTCTCACCTGCTGTAGCACAACATCTCACAGGTCATTGAAGGATGCGCGAGAGTGGCGCGTGTGTGTGTGTAGATGTGTATTATAGTGTGTAGATAAACCCCACAGTTTAAAAGTTTGTGTGTGTGTGTGTGTGTGTGTGTGTGCGTACACTCCTGTGTGTTCGTTTCTGTTATATAGTTAGAATTCTAAGACTGCGTTTACGCAAAATAGTGCAAGCCCTACATCTAATATAGAAGATCAAAGCGCTTATTAATATTAATAATTAATTAATAATTAATATTAAAACCATTTAACCCTTACATACTCTCCCACTCCGTTCCATCCTGAAGTGACGCAAAGCACTTTGTATGAGGACATTATATGCGTTTGTGTTTGTCGATCAACACGATTTTCTTTAACGTGTCTGTGATCACGTGATGCAAAAACCTGACATTTTATATATAATCTGGTCGCGTCTTGTTGGAGCCCTACAGAGGGAGTGTATGTACATGATCCCTTACCCAAATTCGGCATTACTCCTCATTAAATGCTGCTCATCTTAAACACACACACACACACACACGCACGCGCGCACACACACACACACACACACACACACACACACACACACACACACACACACACACACACACACACACACAAATAGAACACACTTATTAAATTCATTAATGCCTCTCCTGTAGCTCATTCATACCTACAATCTGCATGTTTACAAAAAAATGTTATCGTTCTTTTGTGTAGAATGTTTACATTTTGCAAGCATTTATAATAATATTTATTTATCATTTATGATGTATTAGGCTGCGTTAATATACTGTATATATTATAATCTATATATAATATAGATTATTTAATACATAATATGACATATATTATATATAAAATATTGTTTACATAATTTGTATTTTTTTCTGCATTGAAGTTTGTAATTTAAGTTACAAGTTGAGTTGCACTGCACTAAGTGCTTTAATTTGCTATACTTGTATAGTGACAACAAAGAATCTTGAATCTTTAACCAGTATGTGGCGAACCTCAGATGACATCACAACCCATGATCGTTCTTGTTCCAACGACGGGACCCTGCACTCGTCGCCGTTTGTCCTTTTCATCACACGTCGGTGGTGTTAACGAGCCGTGTCAAGAGCGTCATATGTTTAAAGGTGTGTATGTGTGTGTGTGTGTAGAGGTGTGTGTGCTCTCACTCTACAACATACAGGTAACTTTCCCATGAGAAGTCTCTCTCTCTCTCTCTCTCTCTCTCTCTCTCTCTCTCTCTCTCTCTCTCTCTCTCTCTCACACACACACACACACACACACACACACACACACACACACACACACACACACACACACACACACAAAAGCAATAGCAAAATTGTACTTGATTTTTTCTTCACACTCTTCCTTTAAGCTCTAATTGTCTTGTCTATTTAATTTAAGATCTCAGATAGTTTGGCTATATCATGAATTCCAATCGTCAATGCTCTCTGCCTGACCCTGACCTCTGACCTTCAGCATAACCCTGAGCAGGGATTTGTTCAGGGTTTTACTGTATAGTATCTTGTGTTTGTGTGTGTAAGCCGTGCACCATGCAGGTGAGAAAGCATATATGTGTGTGTGTGTGGGGGGGGGGGGGGGGGGGGGTGTCAGGTAATAAAAGAGTGATCTTTAATTCTCATGCACCAGTGAGAGAGGTGTGAGTGAGAGAGAGCCCGGAGAGTGTGTTCCCACACTAACACTTCTGCACACTCAGAGTTTAACCCTGGAGGTGTTTTTAATAGACATGCTGTTATTTAAAAACTAAACATCATTTAAAACAAAACAAAAAGTTCTCTTAATCAGCTTTTCTCTGACTAAATTCATGACTCCAAAATCTTATCATGGTTTAAGCAGCTCAGTTTTTACACTTTTTATTTTTATTGTATAAGAACTCTGACTTGCTTCACAATGTGGAACAAACTTCTTTAATTAGGTTTCCTTATTTTTTTTAAACACTGATTATTAGTTATAGCCCAGTAAACTGGTGACGGGATAAGGGGCACTCGAGACTCATCATGAGATGCACTTGCAAACCAATCTGATCTACAGAGGCCCCACAGCACCCAAAGGATCCACACAAAGACGCCCTGGTGACACAAGGGGAACCTGCACGATACAATACAATCCACCACATTCCTTAAGATCACAAAACACCGGACTTCTTGTAGTTCCCAGAATTTCAAAATCTACAAAAGGAGGTAGGGCATTTTCATATTTAGCTCCAAAGCTTTGGAATAGCCAGTGTTCGGTTCTAGACAGTGTTCGGGGCTCAGACACAGTTTCCCAGTTTAAAAGTAGTCTCAAGACACATCTCTTTAATCTGGCATACACGTAACTCATCCCATAACATCATATTCCAGTACATCTATCCTGAATGGCAACTATGCTAATTCTCTCCATCTGTTCTGTATTCTTCTACCCATCCTGGAGATTGTGCCAGCTTCAGTAGAAAGAGGCCAACCCTGCGAGTTTCCTGAGGCATCCAGAGAAGGACCTGCTCCAGCGGGATTCTGCATTATGATGGTTTGGAGCCACACATGCTGCTCCTGAGCTCCCAGTGATCCCAACCCCATCTGCTCTCTGCACCTGCTGACTCATCCCTGTGCTGAACTGGACTACATGTTAATTTAAAGAACTTCTGTTATATTGAACTTTCAGCTGCATAACACACACAATGTTATATAATTTCTATCCGTTATCACCCAAATGCGGATGGGTTCCCTGTTGATTCTGGTTCCTCTCAAGGTTTCTTCCTATTGCCATCTCAGGGAGTTTTTCCTTGCCACTGTCGCCGTCACCCTTGGCTTGCTCATCAGAGACATTTAATTCATCATTCACTCATCCATTTCATTATTATCTAGATACATTTTTCTCACACATACACACTTGCATAAATTTTCTTTAAAAAAAAAATTTCATTCTTGTAAAGTTGCTTTGAGACAATGAACATTGTTAAAAGCGCTATATAAATAAAATTTAATTTAATTTAATTTAATTTAATTTAATTTAATTTAATTTAATTTAATTTAATTTAATTTAATTTAATTTAATTTAATTTAATTTAATTTAATACTGGGTTTACTGTTGTGTGTTGTAATGTTAAGGCTGATCAGTTTACATAACCCAAGCCTGGGATGTGCTACACTCCAGAATCTTACTCCAGTTCATGAGGAGGAGGAACGACTAAGCTGAAACACTTCATCCTGACCATCATTCTATAGTTTTTTTTCTCCAAGTTCAATTTAAACAAAACTTTAAGTCTAAATTTAAACTTTATAAAACAGCATGAATTCCCCCACAGACATGCACAATGCTTTATACAGTATAAATAGCACTTTATTTATTCTCATATAAAGCGATTATATGTTTTTAAATAGAAACTCATAGGTGTGAAGGTTCGGGTAATAAACTCTCGAGCCCGGATTTACGGGTCCAGAGGCGCGCGTGGCGTCCCCGCTCCACGGAATAGGCACGCGCGCATGTGTGCCTTAATGACACACACACACACACACACACACGCTAAGCTGTTGAAAGTCGGAAGTGTGTTTAACGGTCTGATGTGTTGCCAGATCGTTCGTTTTTATTCTCTTTAATCTACAAACAGCCTGAATTTAATAGACAGACAGACAGATACTTTATTGATCCTATTTGAAATTCTAGATATCCAGCTGCAGTAGAGACAGTAACACACAGACACTAACCCTGTGTAGATGTGATTACACACTTTATATCTTAAATACACAGAATAATGTGAGAACGGTTAAAGTATAAAATTATTACAATATATGGTACTATTTCAAGTGACAAGTAAAGAAATCTTCTTTAGCTTGTTTGTGAACTTTAACTGTAAAATCAACTCCATAACACACACAAGTGTATATTTACGCTGACATTGCAAGCATGTGTTTAAACAAGTTTGGTTATGGAATAAAGCCGGAGAGGTGTATTTTTTAAATTCATTTAAATTCCTTTTCTAATTCTTTACATTTTTAATATTTTAATTTTGTCACTTTCCATAGAAAATATATACAATGTTTTTTTGTTGTTGTTTGTTTGTTTGTTTTGCTCGTTTCCAGTTGATCTTCTTTACAGGGAAAATAACTGGAATAATGATTCTTACTGATTTCATTCACTGTAACATGGTTAAATGAACCCCGTGGAATTAAAGAGTGACTTCAATCTGGCAACCATGAGACTAACTTATTATTACAGTTTTACATTAAAGGCTTAAATGGGTATAAATCAAAATCAAACACATGTCTGCTCTACACTAATTTAAGTGATGGAGGTGTCACATCTTCAGGGTGTTCCTCTGTGCATTGTTAATGGGAATAATATGGAATAATCCAGCAGATAAAACTGAATTAACTCAAACAGGGTGAAGGTCAGAAATGTCTCCATGACTCCCTGTGTGTGTGTGTGTGTGTGTGTGTGTGTGTGTGTGTGTGTGTGTGTGTGTGTGTGTGTGTGTGTGTGTGTGTGTGTGTGTGTGTGTGTGTGTGTGTGTGTGATAGGACCATGAACAGTATGACTTTAATAAAAATCTTAAACATTTCTGACTTTTTAAGTTAAGAATATGGGATAAGAATATAAGATGAGGAGAAGGTTAAAATGAAATGAGGAGATGAGATGGGATGAGACTAAATTAAACTGAATTTTATTTATATAATGCGTTGAACAGTGGTCACTGCCGCAAAACAACTTTACAGAATAAAATGAAAGGGAAATAAACTGGAAAAATATAAGGAAATATGTATACTAAATGATAATGATCAGATTGTGCCTGATGACCGAGGGCCACGGTGCTGAGAGAAAAACTCCCTGAGACGGCAATAGGAAGAAACCTTGAGAGGAACCAGACTCAACAGGGAACCCATCCTGAGAAGATAATAAGATCAGGAGGAGAGATGAGATGACATAAGATATGTGCATAAGATGAGAAGATGAGGAGATGAGATGCAGAAAGTCAACCATGGGTCAGAAGTGCAGCCTTTACACTGTGTTTGACCTCATTAGTGCCCTTCTGATCATAAATTCAGTCAGCATTTGTTATAGGTTTATGGTTACACACTTACACACACACGCACACCCTTCACACACACACTACAGCAGTGCAAATGTACGAATGTTACAGTTAATGAGTATATAAGATTTGGGATGATACCGTTGTCATGTTGACTGAAAAGCTCATGCCCAGAGTATCCAATATTCATTATCTGGGCACACTGCAGGCCGTATCTCGGTTGATGTAAATTTAATAGGAATCTGTGTATGTCAGTCAGGTATGGCGTGTGAGACCTGTAGCAGTCATTCCCAGGGAAATGTGCAAGCGTTTGTCCTGTGAAGCCGCTAAAGCACACACGTTGACGGTCACAATGCTAATGAGGTTAATGAGCCAAGGTGCATGCACTCTCACGTGCACCGTGCTCACCTTCGGCTTTCCCACGGGATTTTATTTTTCAGGTTCTATGTGGAAACCCTGCTGTGTTAACACAAGGCTCGATGTTGGATCATGTTGTTCTGTAGTTGTAATAAGGTTATGACATCATTCACCCTAACATTAGACAGCATTACTGACACACTGGTGCAGCTACATTGGCGTATATCCTAGAGCTGTGTTAAGTATCTCCATTACTCTACTGTAAATAATTCACATTGCCCAGTTTCACAGAAAGCAGGTCTCAGACATTAAGCAGAGCAGATCTCTTCATCTTTTTTCTTCTGTTTGTTGTTTGAGAAAGCAATACACATGCGTTTACTAGCCTACTGGATGCTGGTTTAATGATGGACCAGTGCCTCGTGTTCAGAGCTCTTACCACTAAGGCCAGGGTTTGATCCTGCACAGGAAACCGCTGCTACTGAAAGAAGAACAAAAAGACATGACATTTCACCATGTGTTCGGGTTTATTTGATCAACGTTATCCCACTGTAATGTAGGCAATGTTGGTACAACATCATTTTATCAAAGTAATTCTAACTTTCCAAAACAACCCAATAACAACAGTGTCCCCACATGTATAATGTTGCAATGATATTAACTTTACCACAACATTTTATCAACCAAAATACTGCTGAGTGTAGATTCTCAGAAAACTGAATAAATGTATATATACATTTATAACAGTCTATAACTTTAATACAGGGTTATTATTTGATGGATGTGAGTATGAAGCTAACATCTAGGATTGAAATCACAAATCACCGCACATAAAAATATAAACAAAAACAAAGTGAATAATATAGTAATAATATAATACAGTGGGCACATCCATTTAAAGGGGAAATACCAAAAGGATAAACATGAGAGTTTGGGTCTATTAAAACAGATGACAGCAATGCACAGTGATGTCAAAAGGGACAATGACTCTCTCTCTAAACTATGTTACTAGATGAGCTCTTATATATATATATATATATATATATATATATATATATATGTGTGTGTGTGTGTGTGTGTGTGTGTGTGTGTGTGTGTGTATATATATATTTAGCATTAAGCCATATTAAAAAATAAAAGAGTGCTGAAAGAGTATATAAAAATACGAGCACAAACAAAATTTATATTTCTTTCGGCATGTTATGCTTTGACATAACTGCACATCTGGTATCAATACCTCATGGTTGTTGTTGCTGGTTTTTCAGCTACTCCTGGCAAGGGGTGACCACAGTCGCACAGGTTTTTACACCAGATGCCCTTATTGACACAACCCTGCCATTTTATTCTGGCTTGGGACCGGCACTCTTCTTGTTTTTCTTAATATTATTATTATACATATTCTTTTTGTAAAATGTATAACCCTAAGCCATATATGGTAGCTTGACAAGGATGACATTTTTCAGATAATCACAAAAGTAAAAAAAAAACAAAAACAAATCTTGAACATTTGTAAATTAGAATTTTCAAGTATTTCAATGAGAGTTACCTAAATGATTGAGATACAGGATGGTATCTTTAGGATATTCTATAAAGACACTGAAGATGACCGACAGGAGACCTCATCTTCTCAGTACCCGAAAACAAACGACAAATGCGGTGTTTTTTTGTTTGTTTGTTTGTTTTACAGCGCATGCGCACTAGGCAGTGTGTTTACCTAACAATAGCACACTTAGCACTGAGGTGAGACGTCACACCTCCACCTCACACACACACACATTCACGCCACACTCAGTAAATTTGCTTGTCAAGATTCAAGATTCAAAGGCATGACAAATTTTTTGTTGGCATGACAAATATTTACATTCGTACAGTATTGCCTTAGCTTAGAAATAAGTCACAAGAGACTAACATGAGTAGATAGTAAAAAAAAGAAAAGTTCTGTGTGTGTGTGTGTGTGTGTGTGTGTAGTGTAACAGGAGAGCAGGGGGTACACACGGTCCCGCTCCCGCATCATAGGTTTTTCTGTTTTTTTTCTTCTTCAGGTGCGTATTCGTGCACCGGGAGAGGCGCGGGCTTCAGCACGCTGAGAGATCTGGAGTCTCGCGCTCACGGTGTGAGCGTGTCCGTTCTGACACGTCGCGCGCTCGTCCAGCGCTCCGTTCCCACGAGAAAGTTCCGCACGTCCACGGGGCGTTCCTATATGTGACGTCACCAAGACGCGTCCAATGCAATTACGCGCTCTTTTGTGTGTTTCAGAATTCTCGTTGAGTTTTTACACTTCCTGAGTTCTGAAAGAAATAAATCACCACAAATGAAACCAATCAACACCGTAGTTACTGTAGTCACCAAAACCACGATCATTTTCCTATAACAGCACGTTCCGAAGAGTTCACTCCTCCTACACCACCGCAACGAACACGTATTTAATTAGGAAAGCCATGGTTAAATAACGTGCTGCCAGTCAATGTTCTGTCTTCATGTCACTGCATAAGGCATAAACGTCTGGTTACTTTAAAGTTCCAGCTTTACCTTCGACCGACTGTGCACTGACACTGGGGACTCAAAAACACGTGAAATTATTATTTACTTAATTAAACATTTTTACTAAAATGCTGTAATTTGCAGCTGCATTACTAGTGATTTATCAAATATGCTTTGCGACAATCACCAGTGTTAAAAGCGCTATACGAATCAAAATGTAACTATTTTCACAGCTGCTGTTATAAAACAATAATCATCACCAACTGACCAATCAGAATGCAGAATTTGGTTTATGTAATTTGTGTTTTGATTAGGGCTTGGGTCAGTTAATGAAAATAAGCAAATGAAATCGTTGGTTCTTAATAATGGGGAAAAAAACTTTTGTATGAATTAAATTAATAATAAATGTTTTTTTTATCAAATGGTATAAAGTGTGTGAATAATTTATGTAATTTTCAGAATAAAGTAATGTTTTTGTAATTTATGTAATTTTCAGAATAAAGTAAAGTTTTTGTAATTTATGTAATTTTCAGAATAAAGTAAAGTTGCACATCAGTAAACACTAGTGCTATCTATCTATCTATCTATCTATCTATCTATCTATAAGCAAAAAAAAAAAAAAAAAACATAATAAATTAAAGCAAGTGTAAGTGTGTGTGGGTCATCTCTCCGAGAAGGAGTGTGTTGGTTCACGGGGTGTGAAGGACTCAGAGCTCCAAAACGACCAGATTAGGTTTTGTATTCACACTAGCAATAAAACAGTACAATCTGCCTCATAAAGACATAAGTAGGTTATGACCACATGAAACGTTATAGCAAACAAAACAACAATAGGTTCGGAGAAGAAACTTTAGAAACCTAAATATATACATATCCGGGTCAGATAGTTATACTCTTTAGTGATTCATGTTTTTCATCACATAAGCACGGGTACGTTTTATTCATTTTACTCTCGTGTTCATGTTTTTAAAACCCGACTTACACACACGGTTCTAACACGTGATATACCGAACTTTAAATAACTTACAGCTTGAGATTGTAGAGAGCCGAAACGAATTTACAGTGAACATAATTGAAAGCTTCTAAAACAGCGCTGTTGTTGTTGTTGCAGGTCGTTTAGATGTTTTCTTTCCCCGGTAAGTACTAAAACAAATCATCTGCATCGAGTTTTAAATAATTTTTGTTTGATCCACGGTGTACACTAAATATGCTAATGAGATCCATATGCAAACTCATAAACACACATTAATCCTACAATGCGCATTTTATCTATTCCTTCATCCTAATTATCATTATTACTTAACAAATCTGTTTAATTGCGTTGTGTTACAGTCTGAGGTTCCTATAAACACATTTCCAGTAGCACTTTTCAGATGAATCATGGCTTTATAGTGTTCTTATCTCGGAGTGTATCATGAGCTCTGTCCGCAGGCATCATGCGCTGCTGAGCGGTTGGAGGTGGAGGTGTCAATAACGGCCCTCACACCTTTCCCACCAATCATCATTAGCGTGTCCGACACTTTTCCACCAATCAGGATGCAGGAGAAGATGCCTCACGCTCCCTATAAAGGACCCTCGTGCGTTCACGACTCGTTTAAAGCGTCGCGCGGGACTAAAGAATCTGTTTCTTAATTGTTACTTTAAAACATTTGCTGAATACTCACTTTAACAGTGTTGTAAGTCTGTCTTGGTGTAAAAAGGATATTCTTGTATTTTAACCATGGGGACTCCGAAAGTGCCGAACCGCAGAGCATCCAAAAGAGTGAGTATCTTTACTGCAGATTTATTATTAATATGATTTATTCCTGCATGATTACTTGAGTCGATCTCTGAATAGAGCGCAATACTGAAGCACATTCGTTCATAGATCAGCATCAGGGATGTTTCAATAAATCATCTTAAACTCATTAAAACAATTAGGTCCAAGCTAAATATCTTACAGGTTTAATCTGTTACAGCAACATTGACATTATTATTATTATTATTATTATTATTATTATTATTATTATTATTATAGTAACATATACATGCTACATGCTTTAATCACTTTTTAGGCTTTGTAAACTTTGTAGTTTTGATATTACACTATTTCCTAAAAAAAAAAAAAAAAGTAACATCATGGTTTTTGGAATAAAATCCCTAAACACTTTTTTTTTTTTTTTAATACTCTTTCAGGTTCTGAAACCAGTGATTGAGAAGAAGAGGAGAGATCGGATTAACCAGAGATTAGATGAACTCAGGACTCTCCTGCTGGACAACACACTGGACTCGGTACTGAACAACTTCTCTTTCTGTTACTCCTCCCCCTCCCCTCTTCATTATACAATGAAGACATTATAAGCGAACAGCAATAGTGTGTGTGTGTGTGTGTGTGTGTGTGTGTGTGTGTGTGTGTGTGTGATAGAAGAGAGTTTTTTGTCCATTTTATTTGTCTAAATAACACAAATTTACACACATCAAGTATTAAAGGTGGCTGTTTTATGACATTAATTATAGATAAATAATAAGAGCTGCCAATTACCATTATTCCCAATTAATGATATTACTGTAATATATAGTAAACAGGAGCATGAGCAGCATGGGGGGAAAAACCTACAGTAACACATACACACACACAGAGTCTATGTTTTAACAGTTGTGTTAACACATCAGGGCTGGTTTCCTGGACATGGATTAGACCTTGTCTGAACTAAATCTCAGAGCCATAGAAAGTTCTCTATAGTCAAGGCTTATGTTTAATTGTGAAACCTGACTCAGTTTTTACCTGTGCCGCTGCACTTTGATTGGATTCCTTTAGATCTGTTTCCCGTGATGCAGCACTTTAAGTTACGTATGAACAATTTTGGAGCACATGTGTGTGTGTGTTTATGGAGACATGGTAAAGAGATGGTGTATAATTTAAACCTGAAAAAAAAAAAACAAGCTCAGGTTTATGTGTATCATAATACCGTGAATACTGTGAGACGTCTCTCAGTGATGCCAGTCGGCATTCGTACCTGTAATATCCCAGAAAAGAAGTGTTTTGTGATTGTGTGTCTTTTGCTCTTTTACAGAGACTCCAAAACCCTAAACTGGAGAAAGCTGAGATTTTGGAGCTGACTGTGGAGTACATAAGGAAAAAGGCTGATACAAAATCGACAGAGAATGCTGGTAAAGTTTCTAAAAAAAATATCCCCTAAAAAACTTTTAAAGTCCAAATGTTATTTTGTATAAAGAATCACTTCAGTGTTCACTGAGTTGACTTTTTCTTGTTTATTTTCTGCACTACTGACCCTCTATGCTGCTTTGATGTCAGTCATGTGATTATATTAAAGCCTCTTGCAGTGCACTACAGAGTGTGTAGAAATTTCTAGCTTATGTTAACTGCATAAAGAGGTAAAAATCATGTAATCAAATCATAGCCATTTCATAATTGTTGAAATGTTCATTAGTTTTACTTTTACATTATTTAATTAAATGTCAGATTATTTATTGCCTATTTATGAGCTCTATTTAATTATCAAACATCTAATTCACATTCTTTTTTTTCCTTTGTCCATCCACCCCCTCACACACACACACCCCTTCTGTTTTTCTCACCTGAACTTCCTCTCTCTCTATCACTTCACACCTGTTTACAATCCCACCATTCCTCCATCTGTTCCTTCTGCACTTCTTTCTTCACCTGTGGTTCTTCACGAACAATTTTGACCTTAAACTCAAACTGTTTCTGTTGCTTTTACATCACAACTCCTCCTCCTCTTTCTTCTCTTTCCTCCCCCTCTCCCCTCTTCTGTCCTCACACCCATCAGCAGGTTGTAACAGAGACCCGGGCGAGTATGTTTCTGCTGCGCAGACTGCCGGTAGACCGCATGTGCCCATTACGGGGCTCCAGGATGGCCCTAATGTGCACACTCACACCCCCAGCGGCCCACTCTACACGGCCGGATTCCAGGAGTGCATCTCTCGTCTGAACAGCTTCATCGAGTGTGTGGATCTCTCACAGCGGGAGAACTTCATCCAGGGCCTTCGCCATCACCTGCAGTCGCACGCTAGCACCCTTTCACAGGTCAGAGGTCATGGGCAGACTCACGCCTGGGTCACGGGCGATGCCCGGGCGAGCGCAGAGCCCTTCTCGTTTGCTAACGGGCTGTATCCTAATTCATTTGTCCTGCATCACCAGTATCCATCTCCACCGTACTCGCTGTCTCCTCCTCCATCGCCCTGTTACTCCTCCCCCTCCCCGACGTACCTCTCCGTCCCCTGCCACTTTCACTTCCCTCCATCCATCTCTCCTCTATCTGACTCCTCTACCTCTTCATCCTCATCGTCTTTCACGTCATCCACTCCGGCGGTCTCGGCAAGCTTAGCACCAGCGACCCACGCTCCTCCACCACCTCCGTCCCCTCACTGCGTCTCGGCCCAGAGGACTCTGAGGCGAGAGCTCTTCCCAAATCACACACGCGCCATCTGGAGGCCGTGGTGAGAAAGAACGCACATGCATATAGACACACACACTCTCAGCCGTATGTAATTTAAAGTCCTCTCACTGGGGCCGTGTCTCATGTCGATGCCGAGGCTGTAGCGAGGCCGCGATGTGACGAAAACGAGTTTAAATCTCAGCTCTGAATCAAACAACATTCTGAATTTTTTTGTGATAATTATTTCCATTGTTTATTTCCATATGTTCGACATTCCTCTTCCTCCTCTGAGGTTTTCTACCTAGTCCACCTCTCTTCCTCTATATTAAATGTAAATATATTTATTTTTCTGTGTATGTACAGGGATGTAATTTAATTGTACATTCGTCACCTAATAAAGCTCTAATTTTGTTACTTATCTTAAATATGGTCATGGCTGATTATTTCTTTTCCCTCTCTTTTAAAAATCCTAGTCAGTTGACACACACACACACCTCATTTTCAGTGCATCAGGAGACACAACCCAAAACACTTTTTATGACTAATCAACCAGAGCAACAGAGAGCAAGAAGTCAATAGAAAGTTTGGATTTGAATTTGGACATTTACCGCCCCCTGCTGGAGAAACTAGCGCACTGAATCTCTCCCTGTTCGTTTCTCGGTTATAATTCGAGTTTGAGCTTGAGCATGTCCAGACAAGCTCAGAGATTTATTTTCAGCAGACTTTTTAACCAAACAAACTGTGTTAAAAAAAGAAGTTTCCCATGTTGTGTTTTAAATTTTAGAGGAAGTAGATAAGTACTTAGAAATTGTAGTATTTCTTACATATAAAATGAATTATGTCTGTTTAACTACGAGGCGTTTGTAGTACTTTTAAGTACTTATCTACTCCCTCTAAAATTTTAAATCACAACATGGAAAACTTATTTTTTTTAACACAGTTTGTTTGGTTAAAACAATCAGACAGAGGGTCCGATCATGACTCCGGCGTACTGAGAAAACTTTCTCCCTTGATGGTGTCCAAGTTCTAGTGAGACACTGGGATAAGTGCATCAATGTAAACAGCCTTTTTCCACCTTAGAAATATTGCCAAACTTAGGAAAATCTTATCTGTATCTGATGCTGAAAAGCTGGTTCATGCATTCATGACCTCCAGATTGGACTACTGTAATGCACTACTGGGTGGCTGTCCTGCATCCTCAATTAACAAGCTACAGTTAGTCCAAAATGCAGCCGCCAGGGTTCTCACTAGATCCAGAAAATATGATCATATAACCCCAATATTATCATCCCTGCTCTGGCTACCTGTTCAGTTTAGAATTAATTACAAAATAGCATTACTTACGTACAAGGCTCTAAACGGTTTAGCTCCCACATACCTAACCAGTCTTCTGATACGTTACAATCCACCACGCTCCTTAAGATCAGAAAACTCCGGACTACTGGTAGTTCTCAGAATATTAAAATCTACAAAAGGAGGTAGGGCATTTTCATATTTAGCTCCAAAACTTTGGAATAGCCTTCCTGACAGTGTTCAGGGCTCAGACACAGTTTCCCAATTTAAAAGTTGACTCAAGACGCATCTCTTTAATCTGGCAAACACATAATTAATTTCTTTACCTCATACTCCAGTACATCTATCCTGAATGGCAACCACGCTAATTCTTTTCACCTGCTCTTTATTTTTCCACCCATCCCGAGTCATCTGGAGATTGTGCCAGCTTCAGTAGAAAGAGGCCAACCCTGCGAGGTTCCTGAGGCATCCAGAGAAGGACCTGCTCCAGCTGAATTTTTCATGTTGGTTTAGAGTTACACATGCTGCTCCTGAGCTTCCAGTGATCCAGACCCCATCTACCCTCTGCACCTGCTGACTCATCCCTGTGCTGAACTGGACTTTATGTTAATTTAACTTCTGTTATATCGAACTTTCAGCTGCATAACACACATGATGTTATACAATTTTTGTTATCTGTTATCACCCAAATGAGGATGGGTTCCCTGTTGAGTCTGGTTTCTTCTCAAGGTTTCTTCCTATTGCCATCTCAGGGAGTTTTTCCTTGCCCTTGGCTTGCTCATCAGGGACAATCTTATTATCTAGACACATTTTCTTACACATATATACACTTCCATAAATTTTCTTTTCATTTTCTTTTTATTTCTGTGAAGCTGCTTTGAGACAATGACCATTGTTAAAAGCGCTATAGAAATAAAATTTAATTGAATTGAATATCAGGGGATTGTATAGAGAAATAAAGGGAATGTTTACTCTCAGAATTGTGTTCTGTTATTCTGTACAATCATAAGTCCCGCTTTGACTTGAAAGCCCCTTCTTCATGTTTTATCACACAATCTGAAACTCGGCTGGTGTTTGATAAACATATGAAGCGTTCACCCGGCCTGCTTCACTGTGTATCAGTTTGCACAATAACAGTGTAGTTTTATGATTAAATGCAAACTCATTCACAAGCATTTTTAACATGTTAGTAAAGTTTAAGCAGGATTGGAGTTTGTTGATGAAATTAAATGTTTTCCCACCTCCCATTCACACACACACACACACACACACACACACACACACACACACACACACACACACACACACACACACAGTGACCCTGAGCACTGACATAACATTAATGCTGTGAAAACGGTTAAGTCTTTATTTGTCCTCATGAGTCAATTGCTGGTTTGAATCGCACACACCTTAGCTGAAACTCCTAATTATTACTTACATAAAGCTGCCTTTCACACGGCCATGATTTTGTTTTCTGAAAAGACAGAGATGTGGGTGTCTTTATAAAAGGACTGACATGTCAGTTTACAGAGAGAAAGGCAGAAAGCACTCTTAATGCCAACGCTTTAACATGTCCTACACGTTGTCCAGATTTTTACGTTTAATGACACCGGGCTTGGACTAATAATCTAATAAACATAATAATAACCATATGCACTGCTAGTATCCTGCACCCACAGAAATGCCTAGCAGCGAATGATGATCTATATTTGGAGTGTTTATTGTTTTTTTGTTTGTTCTTTTTGGACCAGTGGTTTAGTAATACAAGTATATTGTGTCATATAACAGTAGGTTTATCTAAAATTAGAATCTAATTAGAGTGCTGGGCCTGGTGTAGTCAGATGGACCTCAGATGGACTTGCTAATGTTAGTCTCGAGGCTGACGTAAGTGTGAAATAACAGAAACATTAATCATGGCGCTTGCGAACCCTGTAGCAGGAGCAGCACTTAGAGCCGAGTTCATCCTGGAATCTGGTTTGTCCTAATCTTCCTGCTCTAACACACCTTATCCAGAGCAGAGGAATGACCTCATGGCAGGGAGCCACGAGGAAGAGTTTAATGTTTCTGATAAATAATAAAAACTATAATAAATATGTGCCTATGCATAGATTTATTATACACTCCACTCATGAGCACAGCTTGTCTTTCATACTTTCGAGGGAGGATGAAAGAGAAGCAGGAAGTGGGGGAAAAATACATTTCCCATGATTCTGTGCGGCTTCTTCTACTAAACACGTACTTGGATTGGTGGTCGGGGGATTAAAGATTAAATCATCTGCTTTATACACTATATTTCAGGATTCAGTGGTTGCAAACAGGTAGAAACCAAATGATTAGAACAGAAATGCGTGTAAAATTAAAAGCGCATAAACATGCTTTGTCAACTGCTTCGTGTTTACGTTGCAGGCTTTTTAATGCCTGTCATAAAGTACGGAGTAAAACAACCAAAAACAAAACTTTTTCCGCTACAAAATAATCCAATTCAGTGTTTATTTCTGCAATAAGCACTAATTATGAAGTGAGTCATTTTCTCTGATATTGAATCCAACTTTTACGAGTTTGGTTCAGGCATCTTTATAAACGCCCATTAAACGGAAAGTAGGCTAGTCCCGCCTTATAATTGATTTGATTGGTGCGAAAACGGCAGTGCGGAAGCCTATTGGCTGTGCCGTGTGCCTGTCAGTGCGCGTGAGGACTCTGAGACTATAAAAACCGCAGGAAGCCCCTCAGCTTACCACAGCGAGGTTCTGCAGCGGAAAGTTTTGCGCATGCGCAGTAGGAGACTCAGTAGTTACAGAGAAATAATTATTAACTCTGTTTCATATATAAGAATAATTATTAATTATTCACTTTCACAAAGCTCCATTAATTCCACAATTCTGTAGATAGTTTTATTCAGGCTTTGATTTCTGAGGGGTGTGTCTGCTTATTGTTTTTTCTGTCGTTAATATGACGTTAGTTAGCCACAGTGCTAACCCCAGAGCTAACTCAGTGACGGCTGCTGAAGCTGGTTAGTGCACGCGCTGAGAGGACAGTGACCTGAGGTGTTTTTTTTTTAAGGTACTGCTTTATTTTTTCCCGTTATCGCTTTTAAAAATAAGCATTTTTTGTGTTCGGTTTTCTATTTATTTAAATATTTGTTATTATCAATTTAAGCCCCGCCTCCTTTTCGTCGACTTGAGCTTGATGTTGGAGGATTACGAATTATTCATGAGAATGTGACGCTCGGAGGCGGAGCTTCATGCGCAGGGAGGCGGAGTCACGCAGGTAACGTAAAGTGAACGTTTTTTTTACACTTGGATTCAGTGATTAAAAGTCATTCTTGTAGTTCAGGAGTATATTTTGTTAATGATTATCCTATAAGTTGATTAAAGTCTTTTGAAGAGAGTTAAAACGTTTATGACAAAAGTTCTCATGTTGGTGTTTTTTTTTTCTCCTGAACGTTCCAGATCCTTCAGTGCACCCTGAGAACCACGCTCTGATCAGAAGATGATAGAAATGGCAGAGACTGTTTTACCAGCAGACACAGCTTTACCCCAACCGCAGCCAGAACTTTGCAGAAATGCTGCTGAGGAGAATGGGAACCGAACTGGTGACAACGTCGTGATGCAAAACCAAAATGGCTTCCACAATCCTAAACCCCACCAGCAGAGAGTGAACAAACGTCGCAGTACAATAAGCGGCGGGTTTAAACATCCCATGTTTGGGAAACGACGACGCCGTGCCAACTCGGAGAGTGAATCCGTCCTGCCTACTAACTTTCTACTGGGCGGGAACATCTTTGATCCGCTCAACCTCAACAGCTTATTGGACGAGGAAGTGAACCGGGCTTTAAATGCAGAGACACCGAAATCCTCTCCGCTCCCGGCTAAAAGTCGGGATCCGGTCGAGATCCTGATTCCGAGGGACATCACGGACCCGCTAAATCTGAACGGCTGCACCAGAGAAGACGCCGGAATCGTGCTGACTCCTTTCAAAAGCGGTGGTGGACGGAGGAGACACCGGAACCGTCATCATGGAGGAATAGCAGCAAGAGGAGGTTTGGGACGGGGAAGAGACGGTGTTGAAGGAAGTAGAGATGGTGAAGCAGCGGCCATTGTGCTCAACCAATCAGAAAGGTGTTTAGGCTCAGACTCGGAGCGCACGTTAGCACCCTCTGGAAATAATCTTCAGAACGGCCCAGACACAGAAGCTGTGATAAAAGAAGACGTGACGGAGTCAAATTTTTTGGCAAAACCGGAAGTTCATGAAGAAAAAGACAGCACACAGACACCTGCTGCGCACACATCACATCGGCAACGCAAACGGAAGCGCAGCAGCAGCAGATCGGAGAACACCACATGCCTGTGTTCAGATAAGATCCGAACGACAGCCTCAGAATCGGTGCAGCAGCAGCATCTTCCTAACCAGCGGGGGCAGCAGAGGAACAACTACAAACAGAACCCAAGGAACTGCAATCAGCAAAAAACAAACCAGCAGAAGAAGAAGTTTCAGTATGGGAACTACAATCAGTACTATGGTTACAGGAACCCGGGCGCGTGCGAGGACGCTCGGATCCGTGCTTTTAAACCAGAGTGGTTCCAAGGAAAGGAAGTGCTGGATGTAGGCTGTAACACAGGTCACATGACTCTCACCATCGCCAAACATTGGCGGCCGGCACGCATCGTGGGTCTGGACATAGACGGTGCGCTGATTCACGCGGCAAAACAAAACATACGGCATTATCTCTCAGAAGTGCACACGCTCCAGGCGAGGAAGGAGCGAAGCGATGTCAAAACATCAACGGAGATGCCAGAAAAGACGACGAAGGAAATAGGGGAACATGGAGACAGATCTGAAGATCCCGGCGTAAAAGAAGGAATGGAGGACAGGGACAGCAGGACGGACGGGATTGAGGAATCGGCATCGTCCAACGGGAGCCGCCTATTTCCTGTTTCTCTCTGTATTTCCAGAGGACCAATTGCTGCTCCTCCTTTCCCAGACACACCCACTCTCAGTCCCGGGAGTTTTCCCTCCAACGTCACCTTCGTAAGGGTAAGATGTTAATCTTGTAGATACGATCTGTCAGAGTTATGACATCACGAGGCAATATTAGAAAATTTGCATAATGATCCCGTAGGTGGCGGGCTCTAAACTATTTACACGTCAGCAGGTGCATGCTCACACACACGGATGGACACACACACACCTCATCCTCTGTGTTGGGGTGTGTGATGTAGAGTAAAGGGATTAGTGTTCGATCAGTGATGGTGTGTGTGCGAGAGAGGGAAAGAGACCCTGAAGCGCTCTACATTATGACCTGCTGTTGAGCTCAGCACTGAACACTTTCTCTCTCTGTTGTAATCTTCCTGTTTCTTTTTCACATGTCTTCTGTGTCTGTTTCTATACTTGTCTAGATTCAAGCCCTCGCTCATGCATGAACGTCACGTCACACCATTGCACGTTAATCCTTGTGTTACGTCTGTGTGTTTTAGACATTCAGGGACATTTAATCAGAGCATAAATGCTATCATGTTCTTTACAAAAAAAAAAAAAAAAAACCCTGGTGTTGTGTGGCAGTGTAAACAGGGTGTCATGTGATGCTGTGTGTTTGTTCGTGTTGAGTCCCCGGGTGTGACTTTCATAATGAAATTCTTTCACTTCTCGTTACGCTGATGTTGTGTTTATAGTTTATAGTTGTCGACACTGGGTGTGGCAGCGTCGTGGAAGTCTTGCACAACATCTTTGTGTATGTTTGCACACATGTGAGTGTGTGTATCTACGTGTGTAAGGGTGAAATAATTGTCTAGTCGTTTACAAAGGAGAAGTGAGTGTGTTTTGTCTGTAGCTTTAAAGAAACTTTTCTTGATGCGTGAGTGTGAAAAGAGTTATGTATAAAGTATAAACTTCTCAAGTCCAATTTATTTGTATAGTGCATAAACACCCACCACATGGTTGACCTAAGTGCTTTACAATGTTAGTTAGGAAATTGATGTACATAATAAAAATAACATTTAATTAAAAAAAATATAATGTATATATAATATAATATAATAATATAATGGAGTTCTGAGTTCTGTTCTGAAGGAACAGAAATGTTGTCATACAAAATCAGCATGATAAAACTGAAAATAAAAAAAAGGACAAAAGTATATAAAACATGACTATATAAAACACCACCTTTAAAAGAATATTTGATAAGGGGCATCATACTCAACAACATGCTCACCGCTCTCTCTGTCTGTCTTTCTCTCTCTCTTTCTCTCTTTCTCTCTCTCTCAGGGGAACTACGTGTTGGACAGTGACGTGTTGTTGGAGACTCAGCGTGAGGAGTATGACGTGATCCTGTGTCTGAGTGTCACTAAGTGGATTCACCTGAACTGGGGCGACGTGGGGCTCAGACGCTTCTTCCACCGCGTGTACCGTCACCTCCGACCCGGCGGCCTCCTCATTCTCGAACCCCAGCCCTGGAGCTCCTACAGCAAGAGGAAGAAGCTCTCGGTACTATTATGTTATTTAAACATGTTATACAACACTCACTCGCTTCTTCTGTCACTTTATTAAGTTTCTCCCCCCCAACGCAGGAGACGACCTATAAAAACTATTTCAGCATCCTGCTGAAGCCTGAGCAGTTCTCCTCCTTCCTGACCGGCGAGGTGGGCTTCTCCAGTTACGAGCTCCTCGGAACTCCTAACAGCTCCTCACGAGGTCAGGGACTTCGCTGTGTTTCAGTCATAGCTCTACTAAATGATATGCAAATAAAACATCTGGTTCTATAAAAACACATTTTTTGGGGGTAAAAAAAAAGCTGCTAGTCTTTCGGTATATTACATTACCGTGACAACCATCAGCCACACCTTTATGTAGATTAGCATGTTTGATCTTCACACCCCTAAAAGTTGTTGCTCATTTAGTGACTTAATGAATTAGTAATTAATTGTCATAATTTCTTTCAGGTTTTCAGAGACCAATCTATTTGTTTCACAAAGGCTCTGCTGCTCAAGAGTGTGAGATTGTGTGTGATTGATTGTATGTGTCTGAGTGAGTCAGTGTTGATCAAGACATGTGATCGCCAGGGAATTCACCACGTCCACGAGCACACTGCTGCAGGAAGTCCAGCTCTGAAAAGCTTGCATCACTTCCTGCTGAGCATCCAACTGAGACGGAGCCAGGCCAGACCGAAGCGCGTCAGTTCGTCTCTTCTGTATTTGTGACAGGGAGGGGTGGGGCTTGATGTAACGAGAAAAAAAAAGTTTGTGTGAATTTTAACGAGGTTTCTGATTTTAGTTTTTTTCTTTTATGGACTGTTGGACTTTTGTTCATGTTTCTGTGTCGGTTTGTTCTGAGAATCAGTTACACGGGGCGTCGCGATACACTGCAGCTGCATCAAGATCAGTTCTGGTGAAAGTGATCGAATTCTCAGAAGATGATTATTAGATTTGAAGTCTGTTCTCTGAAAGTAAATGCGGGACTCTCTAATCTGCAGAATTTGTTTTGATAACAATGTATCGTTAATGTTAAACGTGGTGTCACATCACCATGTGCCTCCTTTATAAAGTTCTCCACTTTCTTCACTGATCTTTCTTTTTCTGTGATTCCTTTACCTTCTCTGAAATGCCCTGATGTAAACAGCGAGCTGTGATTCAGGGTCAGATCTGTGTCCTCTCACTTTAGGTTTTGTTTGTACGTTCATTTTCGCCTCTGTTTAAATACTTAAATAAATAAACCCCTTTCCTGGAACCTGTTGCTTTAGACTTTAGGCTAAACCGAGTCTGTACCGCGTTCGTCACCGTCTCGATCCCGGGCCAAAGTGTTTATCACAGTAAACGATATTCTAGCCGCCAGGACTCGCAGTGTTTCACCGCACACGTCACTGGTGGTTTGTTAGCGTTCCTAAAGACTGACCTGCACTAGCGATTTCAGTTTCCGCATGGTAATAAATACAAGTAGCAGGTTAAGTTAACTATGTAATAGAGGTCACAAGATAATGTCATCTCTACATTTTTTAGCTTTTTTTTTTTTTTAATCCAAACATAACAGCGTTCCTTTATACTTTATTGTAAATGACACAGCCGAGGCGTGTCCAGACTTTTTTTACGGAGATATCTTATCTGACAAAATCTACTGTGAGGGCTCGACCTCCATTGTGTTTTAAACAGAGGTTTAGAAAATGTTTCCTGCTCTTTCTGTAAATCTGTTGCCTTTAAGCAGTGTACATGCAGAAAAGGTGAACTAAGTGACATCACTCTGCTGGTTGTTTTTTTTAAATTGCATT
The DNA here is from genome assembly GCA_030347435.1 of Clarias fuscus. Classification (NCBI taxonomy): domain Eukaryota; kingdom Metazoa; phylum Chordata; class Actinopteri; order Siluriformes; family Clariidae; genus Clarias; species Clarias fuscus. The sequence goes on from CM059212.1 coordinate 24,611,881, forward strand.
TTCATTAGAGGCGACGCCAAAACAAAACAAAAACTGGGGAGAAGGACGACCTCCTCGTGTTCTCTCTCTACTTGTGCTCAACTGGAGGTGTTATAAGCGAGGTATTAAATCCTTAACGGATCAGATGAATGTTGTGTTAATGCTCTAACAAACACCTTATTGGAATTGGATAATAAACTGAATTTTGGTTTAAGATGTCTGGTTTCTGATGTCTTGTGTATGTTTCTGCTGAGTAATAAGGTCTCCTGCACAATGACGATGAATCAGAGATTACTGTATATTTACCAGTAGACGTAAATTAAACAAATCATCCTCATCACTGTGTTAAACTGGTGGTCAAATTGTGTTATGTGAATCTTTTCAACTTAAAACTTTCTGTAGATTCTCTAAAGCGCCTGTCTCAAACCTTTTACAACTTTTTTAACTTAAAAAAAAAACATTTATTTGACAAACTGTTTAAATGGTCTCATTATTTCAGAAGCCATCATTAGGCCATCACAACCTACAGTTAACCCAAAGTCAACCAGGTGCTAGTTTATGTCTGGTGCCGGGTCAGAACTGGTTGAATAGCAAGCCTCCTAAGAACTGGCTTTGTTTTCCCACAGGCTAGAAAGTCACGTCATTTTGCATGCAACACTCTGGGTGGTACACTTCTTTGGGGGTTAGCACCCAGAAATCCCTTTCAGACAGCTTCCTCTTGCATCCACAGTTACTCCTGTTGGATGTGGTTCGTCCTTCTTGGTGGTTTCCTGACATTACCCTGGATACCATGGCTCTTGATACATCACAAAGACTTGCCGTCTTGGTCACAGATGCGCCAGAGAGACGCGCACCAACAATTTGTCTTCTTTTGAACTCTGATATGTCACCATAATGTTATTGCTATTACTCTGCTAATTAAACATTCACACTCTGCTCTTACTGGTGGAATAGCCATCTCAATCAATGAAGATTGGCCACCAGGCTGCTCAAATTTAGACATGAAACCTCCAACACTAAATTGGCCAGAGTTTCAGTTTTCAGTATATATATATATACAGCCCAACGCCGTGCAGGACATGTGGCATTTGCCAGAGAACACCAAGGTTGGCAATTTCACCACTGCTGCCCTGTGCGCTTCACCCCATGACCAGTTTGGCAGTGGGTCAGTAATGGTGTGGGGTGGGATTTCTTTGGAGGGCCGCACAGCCCTCCATGTGCTTGCCAGAGGTAGCCTGACTGCCATTAGGTACCGAGATGAGATCCTCAGACCCCTTGTGAGACCATATGCTTGTGTGGCTGGTCTTGGGTTCCTCCTAATGCAAGACAATGCATTGACCTCATGTGGCTGGAGTGTGTCAGACGAAGGCATTGATGCTATGGACTGGCCCGACCTGAATACTTTCCCCAGACCTGAATCCAATCGAGCACATCTGGGACATCATGTTTCTCTCCATCCACCAACAATCACTACAGACTGTCCAGGAGTTGGCGGATGCTTTAGTCCATGTCTGGGAGGAGATCCCTCAGGAGACCATCTGCCACCTCATCAGGAGCATGCCCAGGCATTGTAGGGAGGTTATACAAGCACGTGGAGGCCACACACACTACTGAGCCTCATTTTGACTTGTTTTAAGGACATTACATCAAAGTTGGATCAGCCTGTAGTGTGTTTTTCATTGATTTTGTCAGCACATACAACTATGAAAACAACAAAGTATTTAATAAGAATATTTAATTCATTGAGATCTAGGATGTTATTTTGGTGTTTCCTTTATTTATTTATTTTGTATATATGTAACATTTAGGTTAGACCAAGCACTAAGACAACAGCCCTATTACATAGTGTGTGAAGGAAAGAGGATTTATATATATATATATATATATATATATATATATATATAGATAGATAGATAGATAGATAGATAGATATTATATTTATATGAAACTGGGTCTATGTGATCTCAAGACAATGAGTATACAAAATTGCGAAGGTCAATCAAAATCGCAAGGTCATCAAGTTGGCTTTTATTGTCACTTCAACCATATACAGTTCAGTACACAGTGAAACAAAACAAGGTTCCTCCAGGACCAAGGTGCTACACACATGCAACATAAATCAACAACATAATTTAACAGAAACTAACTAGCTAACTAAGCAACCTAATTAGCCAGCTAGCTGAGACTAGACAGATTGACATTTTAAGTTAACAGAGAACTATCTACGTTTTTATACAAAAGAGACTACATAAAGTGCATGTGCAAATTTGCAAAGAAGAGCGACAAAGTGACAACACGACAACATGACATTACAATACTCTGTGGTAATGAGGTGATGAGTTGAGGTAGTGGGAGGAGAAACAGTAAACGGTAAATGTCCCGTAAGTAGCAGCAAGGATAAAGATAGTTTGTGCAAATTAGCAATTGATGAATATTGTGCAAAAGAACATTTACAGGTTGGTGTATACAGTAGTTTGGTAGTGTAGATCAGTGTGTTTGCGCGTGTTGATTTATCAGTCCAGTCTCAATGTTTTGAGGTAGTTGATCTGAGTGTTAATGTATGTGTGTGTGTGTGTGTGTGTGTGTGTCACCATTTTCCAGATGGCAGGAGGGTGAAGAGTGTGTGTGATGGGTGTGTCAGATCAGTCACAATGCTGGTGGCTTTGCGGATGCAGCATGTGGTGTAGATGTCTTCAATAGAGGAAAGAGAGAAGGTATGTTTGATCTCAAACTGTTTAATAGGCTTTTAGTGGTGATGCTTTAAACTTATGCTGAAAATTGGCTAATAACTTCCTGAGAGATATCATGTTGAGTGACATCAGAATGTGATGCTATTTTTCCAGCATCTGGGGCTTTTGGGAGGTCTTAACATGCTCAGAAAGCACACAATTAGTGTGGTGTGCCCAGGCAGCGATGGCACAGGTGCTTCGGCCCGATCATCATTGCTTTATTATTATTATTATAAAACTAAATTGGACATTATGTAAAATTATGTAAAATTATATTAATTTCAGTAGATCTACTAATACTAATAGATCTACACTAATCTCGTGGAAACATTTTACCTCAAGTAATAAAAATTATAGACCATAAATAGCATCCCATAACATCAACATGGTGTATGAAAATAATATTTTTAAAAGAATAATTAGCACTTTAAAAATAGATCATATAACTTTCAATTAAATAAAATAAAATTAAATACAATTAAATTAAATTTTATTTGTATAGCATTTTTAAAAAAAATTGTTTCCCGATTTTCTCCCTAATTTTAGTCGTGTCCAATTCCTCCCTGTCACTAGGGGGCATGTAGGGGGCTCCCACATTATTAAGGCTACTACTACCACTCGGGTACCAGTCGGGAGGGCTGAAAACTATAACGTGTTTCCACCGAACCAAGTGACACCAGCCGACCACATCTGCTAACGCACCATTGGGGGCGAAGTAATACACTTGGAGGATCCGCTCCATCTGCTTGTGTGAGCTCACAGACGCCCCTGATTGGCTGTAGAACCGTGATTAATGTGAGAGCACTAAGTACCTCTCATCCCTCCCTCTGAGAGAGCTCAGCCAATCAGCTCTCTCTAGACCTCCGGCTGTGAGAGGTTACAGCATCAGCCAGGAATCGAACTCGCGATCTCCAGTTGATTACCACTGCGACACTCGGAGGCCCTGTATAGCACTTTTAACAATTGTTATTGTCACAAAGCAGCTTTACACAATCAACAGATTTATTTAAGTGTGTATGAATCAGAATGATCAGATCGTCCCTGCTGAACAAGCCGAGGGCGACGGTGCTGAGGGAAAAACTCCCTGAGAGAAAGCAACCTTGAGAGGAACCAGACTCAACAGGGAACCCATCCATCTGGTTGAAAACAGATAGCAGAGATTGATCTGCACTCATACTGTGTTAGGAGGCTGGAGGTTCAGTGTAACAGGAGATGTGTTTAAGGTCATATGGAGTCCAGTTCGTTATTGGAGGCTCTGGTAGACTGTAGGAAACTCCAGTCCTGAACTATCGAGCGACTGCAGTCACGAGTCCTCAGAGAACAGCTGTCAGCATCAACCGAGGACAGGACCGTCTTCATGGTGAAGTGGAACCTTCCCCAGTCACCACACGCATCCCAGACAGACCACACGGGGCGTCCATGTGACGAGATCTTAACCAGAAGAGGGACACCAGGACGAGTCAGACAGGTCCAGAGGACAGAGGGGGTCTGGATCACTGGCAGCTCAGGAGCGACATGTGTAGAAAGAAAGAGAGAGAGAGAGAGAGAGAGAGAGAGAGAGAGAGAGAGACGGAGCAAAAGCAGAAGAGAAGAAGAGATTACAGTTAGGTATGGTCACAGTTACACAATTTATAAAGTGAATGCATATTTAGTAACTTCACTTAACACTGTCCCAGTCATAGTACTTAATGTGCATATAACATTCAATCACTCAGATGATTCTCTGATTTGTAATGGTTCCGTATAAAGAGAACCAATTATTATATTTAGAGGGTTGATTTGAGAAGGACCCTCAATGCGTTTCCTACTCAGTGGTAATGTTTAAAGTGGCCACACGATGTCACTGTTTCATACAAAAACAACTTGTCGGCAAAGCTCTTAGAAACGCATCGAAGTTTGTTTGTTTGCGTGCAAAATTCTTTGATTTAAAGTGGCTTACAATTACGTTGAGTTAAATACCCTGCTGTGAAATGTTTTACTGAGACATTTGAAAAGAAAAATGTACACAAGGTTTAGTAAATGTCCAATGCTGCTATTTTTTTAAGAGACTAAGTCGATATTCACATGAACCTGCATTTATAAAGATGAATTTTATTGACATTTATTTAACTTAAATTTGTTTATTTTTACATTGAATCTAAAATAAATTACCTACAAAATGTACAGAAAATTCCCAACGTTCCAAAAGCATAAATTGTTATACACTGTACATAAAGTGTCGAAATAATAATCATAAAAAAATCTGAATTGATGCAGTAGATTTTTTTTATTTTCTTAATTTAAATAGTTTTGTGTACATTACCTAAAGTTTCACTGTTTTTTAAAAAGATTTTTGAAACAACAAAAAGATACATAATGTGACCAAATCTATTAAAGTTTAATTAAAGTCATGTAACAAGAGTACATACACTAGCTTCCTCACTATGGATAATATGCTAGATATTCATTATATACATGCACTAGCTACCTCATTCTAGACAATATGCTACTCACCTCATTATGGATAACATGCTAGCTACCTCATTATAGTCAATATGCTAGCTACCTCATCATGGACAATGCACTAGTTACCTCATTATAGACACTATGCTAGCTATTTCATTATAAACCATACTGCAACACTCCAGCTACCTCATTATAGACAATATGCTAGCTACGTCATTATGGACAATCCACTAGGTACCTCATTTTAGACATACACTAGCTACCTCACTATGGATAACATGCTAGCTTCCCCATTATAGACAATATGCTAGCTACTTCCTTATTAACAATACACTACCTACCTCATTACAGACAATACGATAGAGATCTTATTTATAGACATACATTAGCTACCTCATTATAGAGAAACACTCTAAATACCTCATTATGGATAATATGCTAGACATTCATGATACACTAGCTACTTCATTATAGACAATACACTACCAACCTCATTATGGATAACATGCTAGCTACCTCATTATAGTGAACACTCTAGCTACCTCATTACTTATAATACACTATAATATGCTACCTTATTATAGACGTACACTGGCTACCTCATTATAGACAATATGCTAGCTACTTCCTTATTAACAATACACTACCTACCTCATTATAGAGAGATACTCAAAATACCTCATTATGGATAATAAGCTAGACATTCATGATACACTAGCTACTTCATTATAGACAATACACTACCTACCTCATTATGGATAACATGCTAGCTACCTCATTATAGTGAACACTCTAGCTACCTCATTATTTATAATACACTATAATATGCTACCTTATTATACGTAGACATACTCTAGCTACCTCATTATAGAGATATATGCTACCTACCTCATTATTAATAACGTACTAGCTAACTCATTATAAACATTCTAGCTACCTCATTATAAATAATACACTACCTATTTCATTATAGACAATACACTAGGTACCTTATTATAGACAATATGCTACCTACAGTACGTTATATATATATAAACAACACTATCTATCTCATTATAAACAATACTATAGCTACCTAGCTACCTCATTATAGACAATAAATTAGCTACCTCATTACAGACAATACTTAAGGCACATCACTACAGATAAAGTTAGCTACCTAATTACAGATAATATGCTAGGTACATCACTATGGATAACATGCTACTGTAGCTATCTCATTATCTCATTATAGACGATACACTAGCTACCTCATTAAGTTTGTAAATGGTTTGAACCTGTATTTGATTCGCAAACAAAGAGTGTAACAGTGATCCCGACCGGCTACGTTACCTCCTCTAAAATGCTTGATGTGTTTTCTTATCTTGTGTGTGATGTAAGTGCTTATTTAGCCAAGCAGTTTAGAGATATTAAACCTCTTGAGTCACATGTACAGCTGATAAATGGACAGCTACAGGACTGACATTGTGCTAACACAGTCACTTGAAGTTCATGTGGAGGCAGTCCTGTTTTGTGTATTTAGTGTCTACTTCAGCTAGGCTACATTCATTAATGTGCACACTTCTTATTCATAATTTTTGGATGGAATAATAGAGGGTGATAGATAGAGATTACGGTTATGTGACACACTACTGTACTTGGTCATACAACGATGTCGTATCATGATTACATATACAAATAAAACAAAATATAATAACAGGGAAGACAGAGCAAGTAGGCTACGTGTGCTTGACTAGTGCGGATGAAGTATGAGGAGGGTATTAACAGCAAAACACCACACGTAACATCCAACATGGCAAATTTCACAGAATGCACTGCAGCATGACGTCACAATGTGCAAACCTTACACGCTAGCTTACGCTCACTGTAATTACGTTTATCAGTTATTAGCATCTTTTTTGGAGAGTTTTGTCATATTGGAAAGTGTGACATCAATATTTTCCATGTGACGACATGTTGTGTGTGTGTGTTGTCCCCACTACTCCCCAGGGAATGAGGATGTGTTCATCATTGTGAATTGCTTTACTGCCGCACCATTACTCTCTGTGCTCTGGGGGGAGTGTGTGTGCATATGACCTGAGTGTGTGAAGCTCTCTGAAGCTGTGCCTGACTCCCCCCGCGGCTCCGTCACATGGTACACTCCACCTTCTTCTTAAAGCTGTAGTGTGGGAAGAGTTTCCTGTTGTGCTTTGGTGCTTTATTTAAACACCACGCTTCATTTTAACGCCTCATTTTTTTCCCAAGGACATCAGAGACTGACGGATGTGTTGTTTTTCTCTCTGTCTGTGAACCATCCGTGCGTCTCTCTCTCTCTCTCTCTCTTTCTCTCTTTTTCTCTCTCTCTTCATACATCCCTCGTTGTGTGTCCAGCTGTGTGATATTGGGATAGAGCCAGAGTTACACTAATGAGGGAGGAACAGTGTTAAAGCGACGCTAAGGCCCTGAAAAGAAGCAAATAAGAGTGTGTGATGAGAGTTGCTATAAATACACTGAGAATCTCTCTCTCTCACTCTCTCTCACTCTCTCTCATTCTCTCTCTCACTCTCTCTCACTCTGTCTCTTTCTCTCTCTCTCTCTCTCTCTCTCTCACTCTCAGGCTATTTGTTTCTCTCGGTCTCTGTCTCTCTCTTTCATTTCAAAATATTTGGACTCGTCCAATGTGGAACCAGTTGGTTTATGAAAATGAGTCTCTCTGATTCACACACACACACACACACACAGAGCCTCTGCTGCTGTCAGCATCGGCTGCATGACTACAGCCATCGCTATTGCCACGGCAACAACTGCACCATTGCTAAGGCAACAGCTGCAGAATGCCACGGCAACCAGAGGAGCATCCTCTCTCTCTCTCTCTCTCTCTCTCTCTCTCTCTCACTCTCTCTCCCTCTCTCTCACACACTCGCTCTCTCTTCTTCTGTCCTCCCTCCTCTCACTCTGTTAATGTTTGACATTCTGATCGTGATGTATAAGTGACTGGCTCTCTCTCTCTCTCTCTCTCTCTCTCTCTTCCTCTCTCTGTCTCTCCACACACAACCACTCAATATAGTCTCTCGTCCAGCCCCTTGCTCTCTCTATCCTTATCTAGCTTGCTTTCTTCAGCAACCTATCCCCCCCTTTTTTCCCTCATTCCATCACCTCTTTTCATCATTTCATCCCTCTCTTCTTTCTTTCTTTCTTTCTTTCTTTCCATCTCTTCCTCCTGTGTTGCTCATCTTTTTCTCTCTCCCCTCTCTTTATTTAACAGAAGCCCACCCTCTCTCTCTCTCTTTCTCTCTCTCTCTCCCTCTCTCTCTTTCTCTGTCCCTCCCTCTGCTCTTCCTTTACGTTCTCTCTCCCTCCCTCCCTCCTTCCATCTTTCCTGTATTTCCCTCTCTAGTTCAGTCAGTCAAAAAAGAGGCAACGGGAGAACTAAAGGGGGTACAGCAGAGAGAGAGAGAGAGAGAGGGAGATAGAGAGAGGGAGATAGAGAGAGGGAGCAGGAAGGGTAGGAAGGGCAGAGGGTAAAGGGGGGATTGGGGTGTTGGATTTTCCCCCACCTGGGTTCTCTCTACCATGGACTGCCTCTGCATCGTAACCACAAAGGTAAGAGAACCGTCAGTCCATCTCTCTCTCTCGCTTCACCTCACTTCTTCTCTCTCTCTCTCTTTTTGTCCGTGGCTTTCTCCGTTTTCTTTTATTGTTCTGTCTGTCAGATTGTAAGCGACAGAAGATGTGAATAAAGGGGCAGAATTTGGGGATACCTGGTAGAAGGGTCTTTGCTCCATCTCTCTCTCTCTCTTTCTCTCTCGTTCCTGGTGTTGTTGGTTTGTGCTCGGCGTGGGAATACTGATGAAGTTCATACATTTCCAGTTTCTTTACTTCTCTCTGTTGTTTCATCTGCTCTCTCTCTCTCTCTCTCTCTCTCTCTCTCTCTCTCTCTCACACACACACACACACACACACACACTCTCTCTCTCTCTCTCTCTCTTGTTCTTTCTCTCATTTACAGAAACTCCACCAGTTGTCATGTCCTTTTCCAATTCAAGGTTCAATTTAACACTCATTAGGTTGTGAGTGCACGCGCGTGTGCGCGTGTGTGTGTGTGTGTGTGTGTGTTTAAGCTCTGAAATTGATTCATACAGTTTGTACGCTACTCAGGTTACATAAGCGATTATAAACAGCATTACATCATTAAACATTTTAATGTTTAAATATCATAATTGGTATATAAACCTCAGTAACGTACTGTACACGTCTGTTTTTACCCAGTGAGCAGTGTGGACACATTCCCTCTCCTCTTTGTCTTTTGCTTCTCCATTTCTATCAGTTTTGTCTTCCGGACATTTACAAATAAATCATTCTTCCCAACTGACTCTTTTGAACCGAATTGATTCAGAAATAGAAACGAATCACAAGTTTTGAGCTCGAGCTCTGATGACTTTATAATCAGATGTTAATTCTTTTCAGTCACGCAGATAAAAGCACCGGCGTGAACCTACGAGTGTCCTGAGCTGTGAGTCAAGCGAATCAAGAGTCATATAGACTGACTCCCTCTGACAGCTAATTCAAAAGAATCAGTGAGTTGAATCCCAGCAGTGAGAACCGTGCTACTGGGATTTAGGTCGAATATTTTAACAGAACATAAATATAACATTTAGATGTTTATATTCCATCATGTGACTTCGTACTGAGGTTTATTCAATTTCATGTTGAATTTATTTTAATGTTCTACTATCTTAATGTTGGTCAGATGTTAAAGTCCAGCCATGCTGACTCAGAATTTAAAACACACACTTGACTGAAATCAGTGAGCCAGTGAGCTCCCGATGGCGTTTCGTCAGTGATGTCATCACGTGTGCTTTTCGTGCTGTCACTGAAAGCTCTGACGTTACAGGCGGTCTCAATGCTTACTGGAGTGATGTGAACAACAGTGCCAGGGCAACACCTCCATAAACCTCCCGCATTAGCAGGGACGAGGATCGAGCGCCTCAACCGGAGACATGCTCGCTCTCCGGGCCACGGAGTCCCTGGAACTTAGTTAGCCTATTAGTTAGCTAGTCACTGTTCCATATTAAAGCTTGCCTAAAAAGATTAAACTTTGTGTTCAAGCGATTGGAATGTCTTATGCAGAGACTAATCAGGCAACAGAAAATGTATGTGATTGTTTGACCTTTTTTTTCTGTATTTAAAACAGTTAGCATTGTTAGACATTAACTAGCCAGTTATCATATGATTCTGTCAACCAATCAGAGGCACTGACTTATCCGAGACTGTCGTTCTGACTCACCCACCAATCAAACACAGTATTGTCGAACAACCTGAAGCTGTGTTTCTGCCTTACTGACCAATCAGAGGCTGAGTTGACTCACACCTACATCCTGTGCTAAATAAATTATTAGTTTGTTTACTGTCTGCCTGCATCAAAATAACTAAACATACAGTGTGCATGGATTAAACTGTTATTACAGAGTTGTTACACTGCCCTAAGTCTGACACTGCAGTGCTGCCGGCTCGCCTTATTAGCAATAGCATCCGTAGCATTAGCATTAGCAGGGCCATATGGAGATACAGTGCTGCTGAAAAGCATGAATTAAAATTAAAGATGGTGTTTAGCACTTCTGCCTCAGCCCTGTGTGTGTGTGTGTGTGTGTGTGTGTGTGTGTGTGTGTGTGTGTGTGTGTGTGTGTGTGTGTGTGTGTGTGTGTGTGTGAAAAGCAAAGCTGTTCATTTCAGGCTTCTGATGCCCTGTTGAGTTTCTGGCAAAGTGCACAAGACTGGCTTACATAATGTTCTTTCTTTCTTTCTTTCTTTCTTTCTTTCTTTCTTTCTTTCTTTCTTTCTTTTTTTTCACCCCACATTAGAATGAAAGACAAAAAATAGGCTGAGAAAGAGAGAGAGAGAGGAGTGTGTATGTTTTGCGTAGGACGAAGCTGAATAGCTCATCGCTGGCTGAACAGTGAGTAAATGCAGAGAAAGGAGCGGAGCGTAGGATTGGAGGACTGGAGGAGTGTGTGCTGATACATAACAACCTTCTGTAGCTCTGCTAGAGTATAAGGCCGAAGGAGAGAGAGAGAGAGAGAGAGAGAGAGAGAGAGAGAGAGAGACAGACAGACAGAAAGAGAGAGAGAGAAACAGACAGAGAGAGAGAGAGACAGAAAGAGAGACAGACAGCAAGAGAGAGAGACAGAAAGAAAAGAGGAGAGAGAACATCAGACAGACAGACAGAAAGACAGACAGAGAGGTGTGACTAAGGCTTGTATCTGTAATTTATTAACATAATCTGATTTAATAACTATATTATTTTTAGACAATTAGGTTTGTTTCTTCTTTCCGTTTCGTCCAGTTGTGCTCTGTGACACTGAGGGGAAGCGACACCCCCACGTCCTGTACATAAACACCGTCAGTAACTCTGCCGCAATTCATTTAATTTAAAACTGAATAATTATCATTACACCCGCACCCTGTGCTTATTCAGCTCATTAACAGCTAATGATCACTAATCACAGCATTCACACTCAACCTGTGTGTATGTGTGTGTGTGTGTGTGTGTGTGTGTGTGTGTGTGTGTGTGTGGTGAGGGGGCAGTGTGATGTGTTTAATGGTAAATGTTGGTGTTTAATGTTTGTATGTTTTGGACTGTTTAGTGTTTGATGTCTGAGCTTTGATGCCAGTGTTTGATGTTGGTGTTGGCGTATAGTGGTTGTATTTGATGGTTTTGTTTCATAGTTGTGTTTGATGGTGATGTTTGATGGTTGCATTTGATGTTTGTGTTTGATGGTGATGTTTGATGGTTGTGTTTAAAGGTGGTGTTTGATGGTTGTGTATGATAGATATTTGATGGTGATATTTAATGGTTGTGTTTGATGGTTGTGTTTGAAGGTGATGTTTGATAGTTGTTTGATGGTTGTGTTTAATATTGGTGCATACCAGTGATGTGTGTGTGTTTGGTCAGCATGTTTTTGTGGGAGTTTTATCTATTTGACTGTTGACATTAATCTTTGACTCTTGTTTGTTACAACACTAGGCGAAGGTTGTATTTTTGGACATGTGAGAATAATCCTTGTGCTGACTCGCGGTGTCGGAGAACGGAGGATACACAGCACGATCACGGGGTTTTACAGCAAGATTTTCACAGTGTTGCATAGCGACACATCTGAAAAAACATACATTTATTTGCTTTTTTTGTGCGGCTTGCATAACATATTAGCTTCATTAGCATTGGTTTACAGTCAACCAAACATTGGAGATCTCAGCTTAAATCTCAGTTCAATCTCAGCTTAAATAATCAAATCCAGTCATAATGCTACATTGAAGGAGATTTTTTTAAAAAGATTTTCATCCGCTTTTAACAATTCATGTTTAATGTGGTAAGTTTTAAAATCTTAACAAATCCCTGAATTTATAAAGGTGGAATTTTAGGTTTGAGATTGAGAACACGAGGACGAGAGGGCAGGCGTTTAAAATCAACACTGTGAAAATAAAAAGCTAAACACTAAAGTTAAAAATCATCAACACAACAGAAGCAGAACAAAGCTGAATGGTAAGCCAGGAACACATCAGGATCAGGAAGTATGTGCAAGCAGGTGTGCATGTGATCATGTGACGTGTGATGAGTGAAGGCTGCTGGGAGATGTAGGTCAGCGCCTCCATGGTGCTTCACTGACATGAGGTAAAAGTCCTCACTGAAGATCTGTTTGCTTTCAGAAACCCATTTTCTGAAGCCATATATAATGCTAAAAAAAGATAAAAAAGATAAAAAAGATAAAGCCCTGTTCGTCAGAGTGTTACCCCAGTGCTGATACAGCTCCATCATGTGTGAGGATTAGTTTTTAATAAAAACCTACATCCCATAAAATATCTGTCTAAATGCTTCGTCACAAAAGTTCACCAGCAATCCTGAGATGAAAAAATAGATCCTGACAGATGACTAGTTTGCGTGGATGCGTCTTTTTTGTATTGCATGTGCGAGTTGTTTGTGTGCGTGTGTGTATGTGTTACATCACCGACTATTCCGCACATGAGAGTGTGTGTGTGCGTGTGTGTGTGTGTGTGTGTGTGTGTGTGTGTGTGTGTGTGTGTGTGTGTGTGTGTGTGTGTGTCATTCGGCTACTTTTGGCTTCGTTTGATTTGTGGCCTGTTCCCATGGCGACGGAGCCGAGTCCATGCTCGTCAGTTGACAGAAGTAGACAATATGAAGTGGGCGAGAGAGAAATGTGTGAGAAGATTTCTGTACCATGCTTGCGTGCGTGATTGTGTGTGTATGTGTGTGTGTGTGTTGTTCTTGAGATGGCCACTGTGTATATGAGTGTATATGTGTGTGTGTGTGTGTGTGTGAGAGACATATAAAGAGAGTCTGAGGTACAGGATTACTCCGAAAATGTCTTTGAGAAGAAACCGAAGCGTCCCCGTGGGTGTGTGGAGTGAGAATGCGCTCGCTCTTCCAAATATAGCCCACGGTTCGGTGTGTTTCGCTGTGTTCAGTAATTAAGACTCTCTCTCCATCTCTCTTCGTTAGCCCGAAGTAGAGCGCTTTATAATCAACAGATTTGTAAATAAATGTAGGAAAAAAAACTCACAACGAAACATAGAGTGTCAGAGGTGTTAAAGTTTGTCTGTAGAGCGAGATTTACCTCCGGTGTGTTTTAGTCTCGGTGTGACTTCAGAAAGTTGTGTAGAAGTCAGAAGTCAGCTCTCAGGCTCTGTGCACACGCCATCCGAGGATCTGAGTGAATTCTTCTCAGTTTTGCTGTGATTTCGCTCGGAGTGTTTTTAACACACAATATTTCGGAATGACACTGGTTCTCACTCTGCTCTGAGATTAACACACAATTTAATACAGTCGTGGCCAAAAGTTTTGAGAATTACATAAATATTGGAAATTGGAAAAGTTGCTGCTTAAGTTTTTATAATAGCAATTTGGATATACTCCAGAATGTTATGAAGAGTGATCAGATGAATTGCATAGTCCTTCTTTGCCATGAAAATTAACTTAATCCCGAAAAAAACTTTCCACTGCATTTCATTGCTGTCATTAAAGGACCTGCTGAGATCATTTCAGTAATCGTCTTGTTAACTCAGGTGAGAATGTTGACGAGCACAAGGCTGGAGATCATTATATCAGGATGATTGGGTTAGAATGGCAGACTTGACATGTTAAAAGGAGGGTGATGCTTAAAATCATTGTTCTTTCATTGTTAACCATGGTGACCTGCAAAGAAACGCGTGCAGCCATCATTGCGTTGCATAAAAATGTCTTCACAGGCAAGGATATTGTGGCTACTAAGATTGCACCTAAATCAACAATTTATAGGATCATCAAGAACTTCAAGGAAAGAGGTTCAATTCTTGTTAAGAGGGCTTCAGGACGTCCAAGAAAGTCTAGCAAGCACCAGGATCGTCTCCTAAAGAGGATTCAGCTGCGGGATCGGAGTGCCACCAGTGCAGAGCTTGCTCAGGAATGGCAGCAGGCAGGTGTGAGCGCATCTGCACGCATAGTGAGGCGAAGACTTTTGGAAGATGGACTGGTGTCAAGAAGGGCAGCAAAGAAGCCACTTCTCTCCAAAAAAAACATAAGGGACAGATTGATCTTCTGCAACAAGGATTTGGCGCAGACGTTGATTGAGAGCATGCCCAGTCGAATTGCAGAGGTCCTGAAAAAGAAGGGCCAACACTGCAAATACTGACTCTTTGCATAAATGTCATGTAATTGTCGATAAAAAGCCTTTGAAATGTATGAAGTGCTTGTAATTATATTTCAGGACATCACAGAAACAACTGAAACAAAGAAACCAATGAGAGCCAAGCTAAAGTAAGCTCCATAACTAAGCTCCATAACTAAGCTCCAGGATGCACTTACACTTAATGGAATCTGTTGCACACTTCCCACATTATTTACAATTGCTCTTCGTCATCCAGACAGGTTTTCTATACAGTACAGCTCTTAACAGATCCTAATATATTTATATATTCAATTCAATTCAATTCAATTTTATTTCTATAGGGCTTTTAACAATGGTCATTGTCTCAAAGCAGCTTCACAGAAATGAAAAGAAAATGAAAAGAAGACTTATGGAAATGTATATATGTGTAAGAAAAATGTGTCTAGATAATGAGATTGTCCCTGATGAGCAAGCCAAGGGTGATGGCGACAGTGGCAAGGAAAAACTCCCTGAGATGGCAATAGGAAGAAACCTTGAGAGGAACCAGACTCAACAGGGAACCCATCCTCATCTGGGTGATAACGGATAACAGAAATTGTATAACATCATGTGTGTTATGCAGCTGAAAGTTCGATATAACAGAAGTTATTTAAATTAACACATTAACTTATTCAACATAAGTTTATTGTAAAAACCAATCTATTTCTTATTTTTCTGTATGGACAGTTTGACAGCAAAACACAATAAACATCATTTTTAAAACTTCAATTATTAAATTGTATAAAACAAACATTTGATTTTAAAAACACTATATAATCACATTTTGGAAACTTTGAGCAACGCACGAACACGCGTAGACACATGAATTTCAAGCAAAGTTCATGTTGTGATGAGCCAATCATGTTGCTTCTTTCTGTCATGCGATCAGTTAAGCAAAGATACTTCTTGGACAACTTCCTGTGATGGGTTTCTTTGTGTTCAAAGGATTTTTAGAGAATGTTAAAGACTCCAGTAGTAATAAATGACAGGTCTGCCTTGTCCTCGATGCGTTCTGTGAAACAGGACATTATGTGATTTGGATGTTGTCAACACACCATGTTATATACTCAACAAGACAATGTGGGATGGGAATAACAAGGAAATAACATTAAAACACTTAACATTTGCACATTTTTTTTTTTTTTTACACAAGCGATTTGTGTAAAAGAGACATGCTACACAGCGCTGTGTGTGTGTGTTTGTGTGTGTGTGTAGCTGTCGATTATACGGTGTGTACCTGTAGGAAACTGTAAGAGGACAAAGCTGAAGACGCTGTAAAGTGAAGTTTTGGTAATGTTTATAATGTTTCTCATAATCTTCAATAATCTTCATAATTAAAAAGGTTTTGTGTGCAAAAAACTCAACACTTCTCTCCTTGATGTAATTTGCTGTTCGACTCACAATCGAAGCATAAGTTTGCTCTACTTTTTAATTAAAACTCCACCACATATTATTGATACTAATTTGCATACTTACATTTACATTTGCATTTGTTTAATTTATTCATTGTTACAAAACAGTGGGAGATGGAGTTATAGCGTTTTGCATAATCACACAAACATAAAATCTTAACTGATATTAGCAAAACTGTTTGACAAAATATTTAGACATTTGTACTTTATTATTTAAGATGAGAAGATGAGAGTGACACTCTCACGATTCGAAGGAATCATGCACTAAATATTCTTTATCAGTTTGCAATAATTCTTGCTTCTTAAAAAAATATAGTAAATGGATTTATCTCGTTCTCCTCCTAAACTCTTCATACATTATTATTGTTTTGTAATAGTTAAGATTTTTTTCCTTTTATTTACTGAATAATTTAGTGAAAAAGTTCAAGCATACAGAAAATTAATTGTACTTAGCAAATAAATGGGATTGTGATTCAGATTATAATAGTTTAATAGTTAAGAAGCCGCTTGTCTACTTCCATTTTATGTGAAATAGTGTTCAATTTGAACTCGGTTAACTTGTACATGTTCTTATTTATTTATTTTATTCCTTTAATCTTGGTCAGGGCGGGAGAGAGTATATCCGGGTTAGTGCATCATTGCTAGACAATTTCTAAAAACATATATTTGAATTGTTTTATTTTATTTTGTTTAATTACTCTTTGTTTTTGTAACCTTCTTTTTTTGTTGTTGTAATTTTCTTATGTCAGATCAGGAAAGTTAGTCTTCTGCACTATGATTGGTTACGATAATTCCGCTCATTCTCACCGAGAAAGCAGGATGTAAACATTTTTATAAATCTAAAAGTTTTTTTTAATTTGTTGATTATTAAAACTCAAATTATTTTTAAATAAATAAGATTGTCATTTAGATTATCATTATTTTGCTGCTTTAACTGCGGTTAGATTTGTAATGTGTGTCTGTGTGTTCTCATTTTCTGGACAATTCCACTCTCTGCATTATGATTGGGTCCCAGTTTCAAACTCCAGCACCAGCAAGTTGCCCCTGTTGGGCCCTTGAGCGGGGCCCCTAACGGCTCAGATGGATAATGAGAAAAAAATTACACAATGCTGTAAATGTAAATGTAAATTTATGAAAATTCAACCTTGCCTAGGATTGGTTAGCTCTTTAACCCATGTAAAATACGAGCCAATCCAAAATCAGGAAGGTGGGACTTGATTCATTATGTTTTAGCACAGTTTAGTTAAGGCAGCACAAATGATCAGTGTTTGTCTAAATCAGGTTTATGTATAATTTTTTTATATTTTTACATAAAACTGTTGATAATGATGAGAATTATTTTGCTAGTCTAATATCTTGTCTAGCAGTTGATGCAGATGATGCAGAGTTGCTCAGGTTTTTGAGCGATCTTGCAATAAGAGGACTAATTTCATTTCTTGCACATATTTTTTTCCCAAATGTACAATTTTACTTCATATAAGCGTTCTACTATGAGTTAAACCAAAAAGCTACGATTCCAGCTTTTGTCTAATTTTCTAAAAACAAATATACCCCTTTTATATTGCTGTTAAATGCCACGCCCACTTGGTTTGATTGACAGCATTCCTGAAAGACTATACAATCTGTGGTCGGCTCTCAGAGGAAGTTCTGATGAAGCATCGGTCCATTTGCAATAGACACATCTCACAAAGATCAGCTCTTAAAGTGAACACAGAGCTCTAGATAACCACAGGACAGGCTTCAAGCTCAGTTCTGGTTCGGTTCTAGATTAGTTCTGGATTACAGAGCAGCCAGAATGTGGTGAGTGTGAATTCTTGGCAGGCAAGCTGCAGGGAGCCGCTAAAGCAGGAGAGCTGATTAACCGTTCATTAGAACAGTGAGTTATGAGCCTGCAGAGTACTTAGACACACACACACACACACACGGGAAAGAGGCTGGGATGAGTGTATATGTGTGCATTATTGTTTGCATGTTTACATTGGAGTAAATTCTTCATGGCAAATGTGTCTCAGGTGGCTGGTGCAGGCGTGTGTGTGTGTGTGTGTGTGTGTGTGTGTTCATTCTTTCCACTTTGGCTTGCTGTTCTGACAGCTGGATGCGTAGTGGTGGCGGCAAAACTAGCAGATTGGAAGAGCTGTGAGATCTCAAAAGCTTTTGATGCTGTCTATCACACACACACACACACACACACACGCACACACAACAAATAAAAACAGATTTTCTCCTCTTCACAGCATCGCTGAGACAGCTTTTGTTTGTGCATTTTTATAATAATGCTAATGAAGGTAAGGTTATTAATGAGAGTCGAATCGGCTGCCCGTCAGATCTTTTGCGGATTCTGTTTATCAACAAATAAACATTAATTCAAGCTAATTATAATTACCGACAATGAGAATTTGCACATTTGTCGCCACTTGATTCTGCTGAGTCATTCTAGCATGACTGCTGCTCTTAGCATGTTGCTAGCGGTCATCTAATTGTACATCTAGAGAAACTTTGATTGCAAGATATATGCTAATATTTTAGTCAGGTTTTAATGTTACACACTAGCCAGCTAGTTGAATTTGGTCAGGTATGCTAGCATTAATGGTGCTTTTTCATAAAAAAATTTTTAATTCATCACAGAGTTGAAACTCTGTATATTTTTAACACATTCAATTTTAACACAAGTTAACTAAGTAGCTCAGTTTGTTCTCATATGCTAGCATACTGTTAGCACACTGTTGTGATAGTGATTCTTAACCAAATGTTAGCTTTAAAAAAGGGCCTCTTAGCCTGTAACAAGGTGTGTGTTAATGCTACAGAATGCTGTGTTTTCACTTCAGTTGACTTTCTCACAACTTAGCTAACAATCCTTGTGTGCTAAGCTAGGCTAGTGTTGGCATGTTCTATACATTGTTAAAGATAGCTTTAGCTGAAGTTAATGTCAAGGTATGTACTGCTGTTACAGAATGTTAGAATTCTAAAATTAGTACATATAATGCAATGGAGCAAATTTATCACTAACACAGCAACCGAGCATGGAGTTTACCGCTGTATGATGAACACACACACACACACACACGCACACACACACATTCTGACTGTGTTGTAAAAACAGCTTTTGAAATAAAAATAAAATAAATAAAAAACGAATGAATGAAGGACAGATTGTCATGAACTGTTTTGTGTGTGTGTGTGTGTGTGTGTGTGTGTGTATATGTGTATGTGTGTGTGTGTATGTGTGCGTGTGTGTGTGTATGTCCAGACTGTAGAGCGTCTCCATGGATATATTACAGTTTTTCTTTATTTTTCAAGGTCTGCTCGTCTGTCAGAGTGAGAAAAGCTGGAGGAGGGGGCGCAGGAGGTCCTGTGTTTGTTTGTTTGTTTGTGTGTGTGTGTGTGTGTGTGAGAGAGAGAGAGAGAGAGCGATAGAGAGAGATTCAGCCAAAATTTGAAAAGTACACACTGTTCCCCTTTAAGACCGAATGCAGTGGACTAGTGCAGTTTTTTTTGTTGTTGTTGTTGTTGTCTAATCTAAAAATTCTGATCTTTATCTTATGAGCCATCAGAAGGACATTAGTAATATAGCACCTATAAAACATCTTAGTGAACAAATGTGAAATGTTATTTTCAAATGTGAACAAATTCTTTTGCCTGAATTGATCAATCTGCATTTAAAATAGTGACACTGAAGCAGTTCCACCACAATACACCACCTTACATCACCTTAAACATGGGAATAGTGAGATGTTTTTGATGTTGATAAAATGCTGAAGTGTGTGGAGTATTGTAGTGTTTGTACCCTACATACGAACAGTCGATTTACTTTTGAAGATACGAACATGCATTCGTGCATTTTTAATCGTGGAAGTTAGATCACATGTCCGTTGTACATTGCTACATGCATACAGCGTGCATCTCATGATGTCCAGAAGCTGGGGTAAAAGGAGCGGCAATGAAGCTGGTACTGGCGCCAACCAGTAACGATGTAGACAAAAATGAAAATAATTGAGATAATGGAGCAAGGTGAAAAGATGGCAGACATCGCTGATACGTTTAACATAAATTGTTCAAACATCGGCACGATTTTAAAGAACAAGGACAAGATCATGGAACGTGTTAGCTTTATACTGTGAAAATTGTGTTAGTATCCTAGTACATAGGCTATAGCACTATTCGGACGGGACTAGTTTTACAGCAAACTCGGCGGTCCTCTGAGAAATCTAATCCCGTCCGAATGCGAATGTCTGTGTTTGCCGAAAATGTTTTTTTTCCCAAACGCGTTTTTTTTGTTTGTTTTGGTCAACGTGATCTACCGTACAATCTTTAGTATATAAAGATATATATATATATAGATAAAGATATAGTACAATCTTCGGTATTCGAGTTTCTGCTTTTTACGCTCCAATAGAAATCCTCATCCTCAACACATGGTCTTGCGCAACGCCCACATGAAAAACACAGACACGCCCACCTCCATAATAAACATGGAGATATTAGTCCCGTCCGAATCCATACATGAAATGACAGACGTCGGCTGAAAAAAATTCAAACGTCCCCCAGTAAAACTAGTCCTGTCCGATTAGTGCTAATGTTTGTTGGACTTTGGAACGGAACTCGTTTGTATGTTGAGGACTTACAGTTACATATGCTCTCTCCTGATCTGTGTGAAATTTAGATTTTTTTTTGGAATTTTGAAGTGAAGAGTGTAGAATATACATAGAAGTATATGGAATATTGAAGTGTGGGAAATTCTGACATTTTAGGGATACTGATGTGTGAGGAGCGCTAAATTGTGGAGAATACTGAAATGTGGGGAATACTGAGGTGTAATGAAAATTGAAGTGTGTGAAATACCTACGTTTGTAGAATAAGAATTTAAAGAAGTATGCAAATGTAATTAATACTGACAAATGAGGAATACTGTTTGAACAATTTATGTTAAAAGTATGAGCGATGTCTGCCATCTTTTCACCTTGCTCCATTCTCTCAATTATTCTAATTTGAGAATGCTGAGGTGTGTGGAATAATAAAGAGTGTGGAATACGGTTGTGTTTGAAATGCAGTTTGAAATTAAGATTTTGGAAGAATGAGGTGTAAACAATATTGTGTGTGAAATACTTTGTAGTTTGTGCAATATTGATGTGAAGGAGTACTGAAGTGTAATTAATACTGGCAAGAAATACTGAAGTGTTTGTATTACTGGTGGGTGTGTTCTTGTCACAGAGATTTACATATTGGAGTGTTCGGAATG
This sequence comes from Clarias fuscus, assembly GCA_030347435.1. Lineage (NCBI taxonomy): Eukaryota > Metazoa > Chordata > Actinopteri > Siluriformes > Clariidae > Clarias > Clarias fuscus. The sequence continues at coordinate 24,633,359 of CM059212.1, forward strand.
CTGAAGAGTGTTTAATATTGGTGTGTGTGGAATACTGCACTAGTCGAGCACGTTCCTGTATCTTGTCATACGGCAATGCTTGTTTGTTTGCACAAAGATTTTTATAAGAGCAAAAGAGAAGAAAGTGTGTGTGTGTGTGTGTGTGTGTGTGTGAATGTACTGAGGCTTTATCTTGAAAGGCCTCTCTCTCTCTCTCTCTCTCTCTCTCTCTCTTTCTGACACACACACACACACACACACACACACACACACACACACTGTCATTTTCTTTCGAACGTCAAAATCAATCCAATAATCTGATCCTCCCTTGTGTCTCCTGACCTTCACTTTCCTCCTTCTCTCTTTTATCATATTTTCTAACCCAATTTACTCTCTGTCGTTCTCTCTCTCACTCACTCTCGTCTGTCTGTCTCTCGCACGCTCCCACTCCCTTCATTACAGATGAATAATACATGCTCTGGGATGTTAGCTTAGTGAATGTCAGCGGATATGCTCTGCTTTTCCACACACCATCACTCAGATAGCATGTTAGCATGCGCTATACCATTAGCACAAATTGACATTTGCGCTACAATTGATTGCTGCACAACATCACTAAGCTAGCATGACTGTTAGCAACATGCCTGACATTTCTGTGGTAAATCTAGCATGATCCTCTACTATGAGCAAACTGGCATTATTAAAGCTAATTACTCAGGGCTTTATTTCTGGTTTATTATGAATTTTGCCAAGTCATTCTAGAATGACTGTTCTCTTAAAGTGCTGTTAATGTGCTAGTGTTAGCACCAACATAGCATACTTGCGTAGTCTGACTGTTAGCTTGTCATTAGCATGTTGTGTAAACTGTGAGTGTGCGTGTGTGTTTTTTCTTTCTTTATTTAACAAGACTAATGAGGTCAATTTACATCCCTTAGCTTACTAGCACAAACATACTGTAAGCAGAGCTCTTAGCATGCGAGTTAGGTGTGGTGTATTTCTTGTCACACAGATTTACAGTCGTGTAAATCTGAAAATGTTAAGGGTGTTTAATGTTAAGGGTTTTTCTTTTTCAGTTCAGTTTCCACTGTCAAACATGAATGTGCTAAGCTAGGTTAGTTTGAAAGTTAGCGCCATTGTTCAGACGCTAAAGCTAAAGAGACAAAGGTGTGTGTTAATGTAACATTAGTGAGCTAAAGTTAGCGTAGCGCAGTGACATGTTGAGTGCAGTAGAGCAAGAATATTGCTAACATAGCAGGGCAGAGGGGTAATTAGCTGCTGTGTGTGTGTGTGTGTGTGTGCGCAAGAGAGACAAAGAGTCCCATTACTTTAAGCCAAGGGAAACTAAACACCTCCCCTGGTGTTCACCAAATCAGAGCAACCTGGCTCTTACTGCAAAGTGTGTGTGTGTGTGTGTGTGTGTGTGTGTTAGTTAGGGGGTCATATTTTGGTATTTGATCTCCAGTCAAGGACACAGCACTGCCCCCTGTCTGCCTGTCTGTCTCTAAACTTATTATTTTTTCAAAGTTGTCTTCCTCGGTTAATGTTGGTTCGCATTTTGTCTTCTTCATTCCCCTTTTCAGCGTAATGTTAGTTATGTCCATGTCTTCATTTCTATTCCCTTCTTTTCTTTCTTCTTATTTTACATTTTCTTCTTTCTTTCTTTCTATCTTTCTTACTTGCTTTAATCTTATCCACATTTCATCTTCTTTTTCTTTATTTTCTTTCTCTTTTCTTTTCCTTTTTCTTTTTTTTTCATTTCCCATAATTTTTCAGCTTCGTCTTTTCTTTATTTTCATTTTTTCCTTCATTTTTCTAATTCTTTCTTTCTTTCTTTCTATTTTTCTTTCTTTAGTTTTTTTTTTGGTTACTTAATTTTCTTTTTTCTTCTTTATCCTTTCTTCAGCATAAGTTTATTTGTTATTGTTTATTTTCTTACTCTTCTTGATTTCTTCTTCTTTTTATGTTATTTTCATTCTTTCTTATTAATTTCTTGTTCTTTTCTCATACATTTTTTGCTTCTTTATTTTCTTTCATTTCTGTCTTTTCTTTGTTTCTTCTTTTCTCTTTCTTCTTACTTCTTTTCCTTTTTTCTTTCTTTTACTTATTCTCCTTCACTTATCATTTTCTGCTTTTTCCTTTTTCTTCTGTTTTCTTTCATTTCCTCTTCCTCTCCTCCTTTCTGATTTCACTTCCTCAGTCACTCAGTTTATCAGTAATCAGTGTGTGTGTGTGTGTGTGTGTGTGTGTAAAGAAGGAGGTGTAGTTCAGGGGTGAGGTGAGGGTGAGGAGGATGTGAGCGAGCATCAATGTGCGCTTCACTCACTCGTGTCTTCACCTACTCACTCACATAATCACTCCATCTCTGTGTAACGACCTCTAAACGTCCTTTAGGTAACAGAATCTGATATACACACACACACACACAGTTAATTACCTCTGCTTTGTTAGCCACATTCTTGCTCCATTGTACGTAGCATGCTAATGTTCTGTTACATGAACACACACCTCAGTAACAGCGTTAGCATGCTAACAGCAGCGCTAACTCTCAAACTAGTCTAGCTTACCACATTTATCTTGTTAGCTTTTTTTTCTTGTGGCAGAGGAAACAGAGTGAAAGTATGAGACTGAATGTGTTCTCTAACATACACACACACACACACACACGCACACGCGCACACACACACGCGTGCACACACACACACACAGACATTTTCTCATGCTGTCTCCCTTCAGTTTACTCTCTCTTTTATTTTCTGACTGTCTCTTCTATGTGTCTTCCTTTTTGTCTGTGTGTGTGTGTGCGTGTGTGTGTGTGTGTGTGTGTGTGTGTGCGCGCATATGTGTGTCCTCTCACCCATTATTTCTCTCCTACATCACATACATCAACCTTCAGCCTTTTGTTGTATAGAACCCTCACACACACACACACACACACACACACACACACGCGCGCACACACAAAGACATTTTCTCATGCTGTCTCCCTTCAGTTTACTCTCTCTTTTATTTTCTGACTGTCTCTTCTATCTGTCTTACTTTTTGTGTGTGTGTGTGTGTGTGTGTGTGTGTGTGTGTGTGTGTGTGTGTGTGTGTGTGTGCGTGTGTGTGTGTGTGTGTGTGTGCGCGCGCATGTGTGTGTCCTCTCAACCATTATTTCTCTCCTACATCACATACATCAACCTTCAGCCTTTTGTTGTATAGAACCCTCACACACACACACACACTGCAGAGATGCACCCACCACATTTATCCATTGCACATGCAGTCTTTCTGGGCATGGCATTTCTGTCTCTCTTTATCTCTCTTTGTACACACACACACACACAAACTGCAGTAATGTTCATTTGGATGCAGAGGTATTGCACAAACTATGATTAGATTTCATAAACACAAACACACACACACAGCAGTAGTGTTGCCGGAGCACCGCAGTGTGTGTGTGTGTGTGTGTGTGTGTGTGTGTGTGTGTGTGTGTGTGTGTGTGTGTGTGTGTGTGTGAGCTGTGGAGTGGACGAGAACGAAGTGTTTAAAGGAAATGAAAATGTCAAGCGTTGCTCACGCTACTGTGATAACTAACGTACAGCCTCTGAGTTACAGCGGGAAGTCATGATCACACTCTACAGGAATGGCCTGAAGACATGTGCATGCACCACACACACACACACACACACACACACACACTCCATTTCAATTTGCTTCCCCAGGTGTTCTTGAATACTTACTCTCTCTCTCTGTCTTTATGTTCATCTCCTTCTCATCCTCCATCTTTGAGACAGAGAGACAGACATGAATGGATGCTTGAATGAAAGACAGAATAGACAGAAACAGGTAGAGAAAGAGAGACACTTAGTGGAGTAATAAAGGGGAAAAACAGAGAGAGTAGAGAGATGGGACGGACAGAGACAGTCGAGAGACACAATTAGATTAGAAAGACTGATTCTGTGTAAACAGACAGAGCGAGGGATCACAGATTACAAAGTGAAAAAGAAAGACACACTAAAACCAGTAAACCTTCAGAGCAGGGACTCTATAGAGACAGAGACAGTCTGATCTGTCCAAAACACACGGGATTAAATTGGAACATTTCTGTAAATTCACAGCCATCCTCCAAAACGTCTCTCTGAGCACCGAGCAGGATCACTGCTGGCTTTCCTGAGAATATGAGGGAGCGTGAGGGGACGTGAGGGAGCGTGAGGGGACGTGAGGGAGCGTGAGGGGACGTGAAGGGACGTGAAGGAACGTGAGGGAACGAGAGGACGCGGGAAAGGACGTCAGGGAGCGTGAGGGAACGTGAGGGGACGTGAGGGAGTGTGAGGGAGCGTGAGGGGACGTGAAGGGACGTGAGGGAACGAGAGGACGCGGGAGAGGACGTGAAGAAGCGTAAGGGAATGTGAGTGAACGTGAGGGAGCGTGCGGGAGCGTGAGGGGACGTGAGGAAGCGTGAGGGGACGTGAGGGAGTGTGATGGGACGTGAGGAGACGTGAGGAAGTGTGAGGGTATGCGAGAGAGCGTGAGGGAGAGTGAGGGAGTGTGAGGGAACGTGAGGGAGCGTGAGGGGACGTGAGGGAACGAGAGCACGCGGGAGAGGACGTCAGGGAGCATGAGGGAGCGTGAGGGAGCGTGAGGGAACGTGAGGGGACGTGAGGGAGCGTGAGGGGACGTGAGGGGAGTGTGAGGGGACGTGAGGGAGCGTGAGGGGACGTGAGGGGAGTGTGAGGGGACGTGAGGGAGCGTGAGGGGACGTGAGGGAGCGAGAGGGGACGTGAGGGAGCGTGAGGGAGTGTGATGGGACGTGAGGAGACGTGAGGGAGTGTGAGGGTACGCGAGGGAGTGTGAGGGAACGTGAGGGGACGTGAGGGAGTGTGAGGGGACGTGAGGGAGCGTGAGGGAGTGTGATGGGACGTGAGGAGACGTGAGGGAGTGTGAGGGTACGCGAGGGAGTGTGAGGGAGCGTGAAGGGGCGTGAGGGAGCGTCAGGGGACATGAGGGAGCGTGAGGGGACGTGAGGGAACGTGAGGGAGTGTGAGGGGACGTGAGGGAACATGAGAGAGCGTGGGGGAACGTGAGGGGACGTGACTCAAACTTCCTGTTTGCTTGACTGCAGCTACACGTATATCCACACATTTACATTTAGGCATTTGGTTGATGCTCTTATCCAGAGCGACTTACAAAACTGATTAAACTTTTCTGACATTATACAGATCCTTACCCTGGGTTACTAACTACATATCATCAGGACCATACTGTTGGGATTTTATTTGTTTGTTTGTTTATTTATTTGGTGGGGGTGAGGGGTGTTTGGGAGATTAACCCATATCGAAGATTACTCTTCATCAGCTAAGAAACACTCAACACTCCCAGTCTAGTCTAATCTAATCTAATCTAATCATAGTACTATTTATTCTAATAATTTATTACTGTGTAATTTTTATTAGTCAATACTGCATCTTTCTATACTATACCTTATTATTATTATTATTATTAAATTACTCATATTGTATTGTATTTTTATACCTCATAATTTATTCTGATAATCTGTGTGTATCGCTTGTTATTTAAATTTTTAATACAGTCACACCAATAAAGTACACTTTGAAAGATAGTGATAGAGAGAGAGTTTCAGAGAGTAACTCACACTGCAATAGCACTGGCACTGCCCACAGTTTTATACAAACACACACACACACACACACACACACGCACGCACGCACACACACACACACACACGCACACACACGTCCACAGTGTTCTTCTGTGCTATGGATATACACTGTTTTACATTCTACATGAGGAGAGTTACGTCATGTGTAACAGAGTGCAGAACAGGAGGTGTGTGCGTGTGTGTGTGTCCGTGTGTGTGTGTCCGTGTGTGTGCAAGGCATTGAGGTATTTATAGCTGTTCATTAACGCACAACACAGACTTACACATGTTATTAATTATGTGATCGATCTGTGTATGGTTAAAGAAGAGCTCACTCTCACACACTTTGAGAGCTAACAGCTACTGGACCTTCCAGGATAGTGTGTGTGTGTGTGTGTGTCTGTGCGTGTGTGCGTGTGGGTGTGTGTGTGTGTGTGTGAGCGCGATGTGTTTTCAGACTCGGTGTGACGGGTGTTGTCTAGAAACACAAACAGAATGACTTGAAAAACAGAGAGATAAACAAATTCAGCACAGATTACACTGTGAACCCAAAAAAGTTGGCAAAACTCAAAAACTTTGAGGTAATCAGTTACACCAATTTTTTAAAGTAATGATGCTTCCAATTTTAAGTAAACAGAACTATCAGTTTTTGAGTTTGTTGTACTCATTCATATGAATTGTTCTTTACTTGCATTATTGAGTCGCCTAACTCATACTATTTAATAACAATTATAATTTTTTTTTAGTTAAATAAATTGTCGTTGGTCTTTCGGCTGCTCCCGACAATGGGTCGCCACAGCAGACGATCCGGTCCGCACACAAGCTCGGCACAGGTTTTACACCATACGTCCTTCCTGACACAACCTTCCCATTTTATCTGGGCTTGGGACAGACATTTCATCCAGTTGTTGGGAATTGAACCCGGGCCTTTCACATGGCAGGCGAAACACCTACCAATGAGCCACCAGTGTTCTATTGCCCTGATGACCTCAGACACAAAATAACTAGTCTGAAAGATTTTAAGTTGGTGGAACTTTAAGGTGACAGTTACTGTTACTTAAGTACTTACAGTTACTTAAAATATCTAATTTGTTCAGCTAACTTGAAAAGTCTCATTTCTACAAACTCATAAATACCAAAAAGTTCTAAATACTCAAGGTCTATTAATTTGAACTAATTATAGTTATTTAAGTTACCAGAACTCAATATGTTTAATTACTTTGAGCATTAGGGTTTACAGTGCAGAAGTCAGACTCAGACAGGGGCGGGGCTTAAAGTCTGATATTACAATGACTTAAAGCTGAGATTAGACACTAGAGACACCTTGTGTGTGTGTGTGTGTGTGTGTGTGTGTGTGTGTGTGTGTGTGTGTGTGTGTGTGTGTGTGTGTGTGTGTGTGTGTGTGTTTCATCAGTGTTCTAATGTGCTGTATGTTCTGTGAGTTACCCATAGTAAAGCGCTGGAGACCACACTGGTGTACACCTCATCAATCACTGTGATAAACACACACACAAACTGTCTGTCTGTCTAAATTATTGAATTGCATATACTATCACTCAAAGGTTTGTACACTCCTCCTAACTCCAAGTCACTCCTGATGTTTATTTTCCCTCTACACTGTAAAACAATACTGAAGGCGTTTATATACAACACACAATAATCTCCTCTGAACAGCTGATATTGAGATGTATCTGCTACTTCTGCTCTGTAAAGCTTCATAACGGCTCTAATCTGAGGTGCTGGTTGTTAACTGGTGATTTCTGAGGCTGGTGACTGAGAAATGAACTTCTCCTCTGCAGGAGAGCTAAGTTTTGGTCTTGCTTTCCAGTGAAGGCCTTCATGAGAGACAGTTTCATCATGGAGCTTGATGGGTTTTACAAACACACTCGACACAATACTGTTCTTGTGAGAACTGTTCCAGAACATCTGACCTTCATGTCTTACAATAACAACTGACTGTTGTTGTTACATAATTATCTAATTCCTCATGTGTTTTAAGTTTGCAGGTGATCCCAAAAGTTTGAGTGACAGTGTGTAAATATATACAGTATATATCTTATTGTAGTGATATTGCTGTACATCTTATATGTTGACATTTTTGAGCGAGTGTGACTGCACTAATGATTAACCCTAAAACTGCTCTGATCTATAATGAGATAAAAATGTAAGTTGCTCTGGATAAGGGCGTCTGCCAAATGCTGTAATGTAATTTAAGGTAATGAGAAGTTAATTCTGATTCTCTAGTCACTGGTCTGTAGTACTGTAGTAAACTCACTGCCCTCTGGTGACAGCATGCGGAACTGCAGGATGATGAAAATCCCAAACATTCCAAAGAGACCATGAGCTGATGGGTTTAAATTTCACTTAATTTGTCTTAATTATGATAAGTGAAAAAGTTTGTACACCTTTCTTAGTTCGACAGATTTTTCTCTTATTTTCCAAACAACATAACAGACTCAGTTATTATATTTTTTTCATCTAAACATTACAGCAACTGAATTTCCATTTGGTGCGTATTTATTGTCCCCACCACCATCTTCTCTAGTTCTCTAGTTATTATATTTACATTGTGCCACAGTAAAGCTTCTGCATGTTAACATAATCATTTTGAGGTTCAAGTCATAAAGAAGCAGGAAAACGTCTCTCACGAGCCTTAAACCAGAAAATACCAATCTTTCAAAGAGTAAAAAAAAACAAAAAATCTTTCAAGGAAATAAAAAAAAAAGCATTTAGCAAAAGGGAACAGAGTCAGAAAGATCCTTCTTTTTTATTTTTGAGTGTATTAATATTTTAAAACATTCCGGCATTTTTGTTAGACTCTTAGCAAAGGAGTAAAACGTTTCAAGAATCTATGAGCCCCGATGTGTCCAAGGAAGCCTTAAAGAACCACCTACAATATTTTTTGTCCCTACTGTGACAAAGAGTTCTTTTTTGTTCTTTTTTTTGTCCTCAGAACAAAGTACAGGGGGCACAAACTTTTTGCAAGTTGCATTGGAATGAACAAAGAACAAGGATAAAGTTAAAAACTGAACTCTTACATTATGCGTCTACTAATTACAGTGTGTGTGTGTGTGTGTGTGTGTGTGTGTGTGTGTGTGTGTGTGTGTGTGTGTGTGAGAAAAGAATTTTTAATATACATTTCTATATATAGCGAGCGACTGGACTGTACAGCGCCGCGGTCTGTAATTAAGACGTCACCTCCATAATAACCTGCTTGTCCTGGATATTACCGAGATCTGTAGGCAGTGTGTGTGTGTGTGTATGTGTGTGTGTTAATAAAGACTGCGGCACTAAGTCCCACTCGGTTTAATGTAAGCCTACAGTGAGTCAGTGTGTTTAGAGATACAGCAGAGCTTTAATCAGTGTGTGTGGTGCAGATGCAGAAAACTAATCAACTAGGAGGTGTGTGAGGAGGCGGAGTTCCAGCACACTAAACTGGGAGTGTTTTATTCCTCCTACACCACAGCAACGCTAAAGCCAGTATGACATCACGCTAATCAGCTGTAAGTCTTACTTTTTAAACTATTTAGAGTTACAGTTATCATTCATGAAGATACTGATGTCACTGTTGTACATTATAGCAGCGATGAACACTTGATCGAAACCATGACGTATCAGAGCGAGCGCATTAATGTAAACCTGCACTACATTCAGAGCCGCCGCTCCAGAAGACTAATCAACAGCACTGTAGCACCGAGCGATCACGTCCTGAACCCTGCGCTGCTCCCGGATAAATATAGACAACCACTTAAAGTATTTAGTCACTGAATGTGTATCAGTTTTATGTAACTGTTAGACCACACACACACAAAGGGCCTATCAGAGATCAGGGTTTCAGTCCACCTCTGCAGAGAGATCCGCCCACAGCACAGAACTCTGGGACTCATGCAGATCAGAGCGGAACACACCATGAGCGAGTGGTAATGTTGTAATGTTTTATTTTTATTAAAAATTTAAATATGGATTAATAAAAAACCCGGGATTCGTTCCTGCTGCATTTACACTTGTGACCTATTCACTACAGAGTGCACTCCTTACACAGGTTTAACACTGCTGTACACCTGACACACACACACACACACACACACACACACACACACACACACACACACACACACACACACACAAAAAGAACAAGCTTTGATTTGTCTGTTTCCAACTTTTCTCTCTCACTCTTTCTTTTTTAATTCTTTATCCTGCTCTTAAGGCTGATGCAGGTTGCTTAGCAACTCAGCTATCAAGGCCTGATTGTTACCATGACAACGTGGCGGCAGGGTATCATGGATAGAAGAGATGTAGAATGGAGGAAGAAAGGACAGAGGAAGACAAGAAGAATAGAATCTCTCTCTCTCTTGTGGAAACATTTTGAGAAAGACGAGAGAGAGAAGGGATGAGGTCGCTTCTGGTGCTCTTTAGATGTTGAGGTCAATGATATTTCCTTCTGTGTGTATGCATCAGTGTGTGTGTGTGTGTGTGTGTGTGTATTACTGTTATTGAGAGTGTCAGTAATTTCACATTTATTAAGTTAGGTTACAGAGCTGGACTTTAATTTTCACCCTCATTAATGGACACACACACACACACACACACACATGAAGGTGTGTGTCACTGATGGTTTCACATGCAGCGTGAAGAACAAATACACCTTCTTTACTTGTTCTTCTGTAATCCGAGCGGGAGGCACAGGCCACGCCCAGCAGAGGTCCCAAAAAGTGTTCTCTGGGTCATGTGTGATTATACCACACAGTGTCAGATTATAACTCTCTATGTCTCATTATACCTCCACCTGTCCTCCAACATTAATAACTCCCTAAGTCTAATTATAACTTCCAGATTATAAATCTCCATGTCTGATGGTAACACCCCATGTTTGTTTATCCCTGCATGTGTCTGATTATAACTCCCTGTGACTGATTTTAACTCCATGTGTCTGATTATAACTCCACGTGTCTGATTATAACACCAGGTGTCTGATTTTAACTCCACGTGTCTGATTATAACTCCCTGTGACTGATTTTAACTCCCTGTGTCTGATTACAACTCCACGTGTCTGATTACAACACCACGTGTCTGATTTTAACTCCACATGTCTGATTATAATTCCACGTGTCTGATTATAATTCCACGTGTCTGATTATAACTCCCTGTGTCTGATTACAACACCACATGTCTGATTATAACTCCCTGTGTCTGATTATAACACCACGTGTCTGATTATAACTCCCTGTGTCTGATTATAACTCCCTGTGTCTGATTATAACTCCCTGTGTCTGATTATAACTCCGTGTGACTGATTATAACCCCCTGTGTCTGATTATAACTCCCTGTGTCTGATTACAACACCACGTGTCTGATTATAACTCCACGTGTCTGATTACAACACCACGTGTCTGATTATAACACCACGTGTCTGATTATAACTCCCTGTGACTGATTATAACTCCCTGTGACTGATTATAACTCCCTGTGTTTGATTATAACTCCCTGTGTCTGATTACAACACCACGTATCTGATTTTAACTCCACGTGTCTGATTTTAACTCCACGTGTCTGATTATAACTCCACGTGTCTGATTATAACGCCACGCGTCTGATTATAACGCCAAGTGTCTGATTAAAGCTCCCTGTGACTGATTATAACACCACGTGTCTGATTATAACTCCCTGTGTCTGATTATAACTCCATGTGTCTGATTATAACACCATGTGTCTGATTATAACACCACGTGACTGATTATAACTCCACGTGTCTGATTATAACTCCCTGTGTCTGATTATAACTCCCTTTGTCTGATTACAACACCACGTGTCTGATTATAACTCCACGTGTCTGATTATAACTCCACGTGTCTGATTTTAACTCCACATGTCTGATTATAACGCCACGTGTCTGATTATAACTCCACGTGTCTGATTACAACACCACGTGTCTGATTTTAACTGCACGTGTCTGATTATAACGCCAAGTGTCTAATTATAACTCCCTGTGTCTGATTACAACACCACATGTCTGATTTTAACTCCACGTGTTTGATTATAACTCCACGTGTCTGATTATAACTCCCTGTGTCTGATTACAACACCACATGTCTGATTATAACTCCCTGTGTCTGATTATAACACCACATGTCTGATTATAACTCCCTGTGTCTGATTATAACTCCCTGTGTCTGATTACAACACCATATGTCTGATTATAACACCATGTGTCTGATTATAGCACCACGTGTCTGATTATAACACCACGTGTCTGATTATAACTCCACGTGTCTGATTATAACACCACGTGTCTGATTTTAACTCCCTGTGTCTGATTATAACTCCACGTGTCTTATTATAACGCCACGCGTCTGATTATAACGCCAAGTGTCTGATTATAACTCCCTGTGCCTGATTACAACACCACCTGTCTGATTATAACTCCACGTGTCTGATTATAACACCACGTGTCTGATTATAACTCCACGTGTCTGATTATAACTCCCTGTGTCTGATTACAACACCACATGTCTGATTATAACACCACGTGTCTGATTATAACTCCACGTGTCTGTTTATAACTCCCTGTGTCTGATTATAACTCCACGTGTCTGATTACAACACCATGTGTCTGATTTTAACTCCCTGTGACTGATTATAACACCACGTGTCTGATTATAACTCCACGTGTCTGATTATAACTCCCTGTGTCTGATTACAACACCACGTGTCTGATTATAACACCACGTGTCTGATTATAACTCCACGTGTCTGATTATAACTCCCTGTGTCTGATTATAACTCCACGTGTCTGATTACAACACCATGTGTCTGATTATAACTCCCTATGTCTGATTACAACACCACGTATCTGATTATAACACCAAGTGTCTGATTATAACTCCACGTGTCTGATTATAACTCCCTGTTTCTGATTATAACACCACATGTCTGATTATAACTCCATGTGTGTGATTATAACTCCCTGTGTCTGATTATAACTTCCTGTGTCTGATTATAACTCCCTGTGTCTGATTACAACACCACATGTCTGATTATAACACCACGTGTCTGATTATAACTCCCTGTGTCTGATTATAACTCCGTGTGTCTGATTACAACACCACCTGTCTGATTATAACTCCCTGTGTCTGATTATAACACCACGTGTCTGATTATAACACCACGAGTCTGATTATAACTCCCAGTGTCTGATTATAACTCCCTGTTTCTAATTACAACACCACATGTCTGATTTTAACTCCCTGTGACTGATTATAACACCACGTGTCTGATTATAACTCCCTGTGACTGATTATAACTCCCTGTGTCTGATTATAACTCCCTGTGTCTGATTACAACACCACATGTCTAATTATAACTCCACGTGACTGATTATAACGCCACGTGTCTGATTATAACGCCACGTGTCTGATTATAACTCCCAGTGTCTGATTATAACTCCCAGTGTCTGATTATAACTCCCTGTTTCTAATTTTAACTCCACGTATCTGATTATAACACCACGTGTCTGATCATAACTCCCTGTTTCTAATTACAACACCACGTGTCTGATTTTAACTCCACGTATCTGATTATAACACCACGTGTCTGATCATAATTCCCTGTGACTGATTATAACTCCCTGTGTCTGATTATAACTCCCTGTGTCTGATTACAACACCACGTGTCTGATTATAACTCCACGTGTCTGATTATAACTCCACGTGTCTGATTATAACACCATGTGTCTGATTATAACTCCCTGTGTCTGATTATAACACCACGTGTCTGATTATAACTCCCTGTGACTGATTATAACACCACGTGTCTGATTATAACTCCCTGTGTCTGATTATAACTCCATGTGTCTGATTATAACACCATGTGTCTGATTATAACACCACGTGACTGATTATAACTCCACTTGTCTGATTATAACTCCCTGTGTCTGATTATAACTCCCTTTGTCTGATTACAACACCACGTGTCTGATTATAACTCCACGTGTCTGATTATAACTCCACGTGTCTGATTATAACACCACGTGTCTGATTATAACTCCACGTGTTTGATTATAACTCCACGTGTCTGATTATAACACCACGTGTCTGATTATAACTCCCTGTGACTGATTATAACACCACGTGTCTGATTATAACTCCCTGTGTCTGATTATAACTCCATGTGTCTGATTATAACACCATGTGTCTGATTATAACACCACGTGACTGATTATAACTCCACTTGTCTGATTATAACTCCCTGTGTCTGATTATAACTCCCTTTGTCTGATTACAACACCACGTGTCTGATTATAACTCCACGTGTCTGATTATAACTCCACGTGTCTGATTATAACACCACGTGTCTGATTATAACTCCACGTGTTTGATTATAACTCCACGTGTCTGATTATAACACCACGTGTCTGATTATAACTCCCTGTGTCTGATTATAACTCCACGTGTTTGATTATAACTCCACCTGTGTGATTATGTCAGAGATGACCCCTGGAGGGCGCTCTGCACCCGTGGACTCCTTTGAGTATTGTGCGCTTTGGGAACTCCTTGTTCCATAGTCGTTTGAGCCACAGATGTGTGTAACGTTCTGTTAGTGATCAGTATTATTAAAGCTCCTCACTGCTCCAGATCCAGTTGTGGTTGTTTTTTTTATAGTTCTATTTTTTATTTTAAAGTTTCATTGTCTGCATTTATGACAAGCCTTTGGGTTTTAAAAGGATCTGGTAGATTATAAATTCCTGTGTGTGATTATAACAGATGGGGAGACAGATAGAGAGAGAGATAGAAAATGAGAAACATGTGAAAAGGTAAATAATAAGATGTGAAGAGAGAGGAAACAAACAGGTGTGCATAGACACTTATACATAACATATAAAATGTAAAAGAGAGAAATAGCGTGGGTGACTCCCCCTCCCATCCCTTCCACCCCCCCACCCCCCTCTCTCATAGGCGTTCATGAACAGACCGTGTGACTCAGAGGCTGTTCCCTCTACTGGGTTTCTTTCTGTCCTGATTAAGTGCATTCAGACCTGCCCCTTTCCCCAATTCCACCCATCACCCCCCCACCCCCATGCATACACACCTTTATTCTTTATCCCATTTTCCCTCCCTCCCTCTCTCTCTCTCTCCCTCATTACTACCACTACGCCCCCTCTCCTTGTCCTCTTTTCCTCATTTTATTGTATTTCATATTTACCTGTCACGGAGACCCCCCCCCCCTCCTTCTTCTCACCCCCCTCCCTCTCTCCTCATCCCTCTCTCCTCTCCTCCGTGCTGGTGGGTTTTCTCTCGGCTGCTCTTGCGTATGTGTCTCTGATGAAGGCTCGCACTAAACTGCCTTCGCTCTGCTCTTGCGTGGTACGTATGATTTTCCTGTGGTCCAGGGAATCTCCATCTCTCTCTTCCTCTCTCTCTTCCTCTCTCCATCTGTCTGTCCGCCTGTCTGTCTCTCTCTCTGTCCATTTCTCTCTGTCCCTTTTTCTTCCCTGTTTCTCTCGTCTCTCTGTCTGTCTTTTTATCTGTCGGTCTCTTCATCCATGTCTTTCTGTTTTCTCTTTTCCTCTATCCCTCTGTCTCTCTCTCTCTCTCCATCCCTACATCTCTCCGCAGTGCTCTCTTCAGTTTTGGGGTTGTTTACGTGAGACCAGACATCTTGTTGATTCTGCAAGAAAATACAGCTTGTGTGTGTGAGAGAGAGAGAGAAAGCGAGAGAAACATGTTGGTGTTAGTTAGCTATGCTATGAGCTAACGTATGTGTATGTGTGGGTGTGTGTGTGTTTGTGTGTGTTGTATAGTACTGTTGATTTTTATGGATATTATTACAGGATGGAAAACATCTGCAGTGTGTGTGTGTGTGTGTGTGTATGTGTGTGTGTGTGTGTTGCTTCAGTGATTAGCATGAAGAACAACTTCATGCACTTGTTGAATATGTACATGTGCATGAGAGTGACAGATAGAGCGAGAGAGAGAGAGAGATGGTTAAAATGACTTGCACATGAAATTACAAAAGAAGACGGATAGACAGATAGACAAATAGAGACAGACGGGATGGCAGACGGGTAGAAATACACAAGGAGAGATGGAAAAAGAAAATTGCTAATACCGTATGACTGGAGCATGAAGAAAGGATAGATGGGGAGAGACAGAGAGAGACAGCTTGGCAAGGACAGACAGAAAGAGAGACAGACTGGAAGAGGGTGACAGACTGCTAGTGCTATAAATGCTATATTACATGTACACCATATCTGTCTCTCTCTCAATCTGCCTCTCTCGATCTGTCTGTCTCTCTCCGTCTCTCTCTCCATTAGTCTCAGAATTATTTCACATCCTGTATATTTTCAATGGCACAGACTTCCTGTCTACATCAGAGAGGGTCAAAGGTCATTCATTGGGTGTATGTGTGTGTGTGTTTGTGTGCGTGCTTGTTTGAGTGTGTGTGTGTGTGAGTGTAAATGAATTTCTGCTAAGTCATTCTCCGTTGTCATGAAGCAGCAGCTTTATGATCTCTCCATCTGCTGAAGCCGTTTTAAGCCCCGCCCTGAATTCCTGTACACTGCGAGTGTGTATGTGTGTGTGTGTGTGTGTGTGTGTGTGTGTGTGTGTGTGTGTGTGTGTGTGTGTGTGTAATGTAATGAATTAGCAATATATGCTTACATTAGCTAGCTATCTGAAAATATATATATATTTTTATTTCTAGTCTAATTTAAACTTAACATTGCATTTATCCAGTACAATGCCTTAATTATTGGCACCCCTCGGGAAAAAATAACTTTGACAGTGAACGATGCTTTGAGCTTTATTTATTATACTAAATATAATTTATTATCCCACTTTATTAGGAACACCGGTGCTGTGATGTGATTTGCTATCTAATCAGGCTTCCCATCATGCACTGCTCTGCTGCCTCGTGATGTGATTCAGGCTGCGTGAGACAGACAGGGCAGGCAGACAGGTGTTCCTAATAAAGTGAAATTGTGGGCCTCCGAGTGGCGCAGTGGTAAAAGCGCTCGCCCTATCATCCGGAGATCGCTAGTTCGAATCCCGGGTGGTGCTGTAACCTCTCGCAGCCGGAGGTCTAGAGAGAGCTGATTGGCCGAGCTCTCTCAGAGGGGAGGGATGAGAGGTACTTAGTGCTGCCACATTAATCACGGCTCTACAGCCAGTCAGGGGCGTCTGTGAGCTCGCGCAACGGAGGGAGCGGATAGCGCTGTCCTCCGAGTGTGTTACGCCGCCCCCAACGGTGCGCGAGCGAGCAGTTCGAAAAGATGCGGTCGGCTGGCGTCACGTGGTTCGGAGTCTTCGTGGTCACATAGTCACGGAGTACGTGGTCACATAGTCTTCGGCCCTCCCGGCTGAGTGGTAGTAGTAGCCTTAATGTGGGAGCCCCCTAGTGACGGGGAGGAATTGGACACGACTAAATTAGGGAGAAAATCGGGGAAAAATAAAAAAAAATAAAAAATAAAAATAAAGTGAAATTGTGTGAAATTGTTACTTTTAAAATGTGTTTGAAGTTATTCCTCTATTCAGAATCAGAATCGGGTTTTATTTGCCAAGTATGTTGACACACACACAAAGAATTCTGTTCTGGCTGTTTGTAGCTCTCAGTGTGCAGACTAACATAAAAACACTGTACAAAAACACTATACACAGTAATTACACAACAATTAGCATTACAATTCCAGTCGAAACCTCTTGGCAGAAGTAGATGTGTTTGGGCTGGATGTGTTGTGGACTTCAGTGACACGAGTTACACAAACACAGGATGTATTTATTTCAGGTTATAAGACTCAGGTGTTTTATAGTACTGTTTTGAAGTTTGAAGCTCTTGATGGACGCAGACTTTATTGAAGGTTGCGCTGATGCGGCACTTGGATCACCCCCAGGGAAATACCATTAATGGATGAATGAATGAATGAATGAATGAAGGAATTAATTAAGGAATTAATTAATTAATTATATTATTTATTTATTTGGGGTGGGGGAGAATTCAGTCCCATTCTCTAACAAATCAAAACATTTTTAAAAATACACATTTGCAGAAACTAATCTGTATGTGTGTGTGTGTGTGTGTGTGTGTGTGTGTGTGTGTGTGTGTGTGTGTGTCTGCGCGCAGACATGAACCTGATCTCGCTGATCTTTTTATGATCTTATAAAGTAGGAATGCAGGCAAGAGGGTCGCTCTTTACACTTTCCCCAAAATAATAGTAACATCAGGTGTAGTGTGAAGCAAACACTAACCCCTCCGCAGCAAACACTAAACCCTCCCCACCAAACACTAACCCCTCCCCACCAAACACTAACCCCCCATGCACCAAACACTAACCCCCTCCCCACTAAACACTAACCCCCTCCCCACCAAACACTAACCCCCTCCCCACCAAACACTAACCCTCCTCCCCACCAAACACTAATCCCTCCCCACCAAACACTAACCCTTCCCCACGCACCATCCTTTCCTCCATTCCTTCATGTCAGCGAGTCTCCCTAAGAAAGGTGCATTAGCAATACAGGTACATGTAACAATGAAGTGTTCGCTCCCTCCTGTACAGTTTATATTTAGTGCTGTATTATTTTTGTACAATTTAGGCAATTTATATTTTTTTATATAAACAAAATACATCAAAAGTTTAATATAGTTTATATTGACAGAAAACTCATTAATTCTATGTACATTTATTCCTATGGAAAAAACTGAATCGGTCTATGAGCAAATCGGGTTACGACCAGAACGTAGGAACGAATTATGTTTGTGAGACCGAGGTTCCACTGTATTTCAAAAACACAACATTTTAGTGAAAACTTTAATTTTCACTTTTGTCTCAATACATTTGGCCACCATTGAAGGCACATACTGCCACCTGCTGTACTGAAGTGTGTGAAAATGTATAAATTACATATTACTAACATCATCAGTCAGCACTAGCAGTACAGGGATGTCATAGCAGCAGTAAAGCGAGACGTCTGGCTTTCTTTCTTCAAAGCCTCACTGAATACAACAACTGCTCGCTCTTCTCCAGGACAAAACCCCAAGCGGACTTTTGCTAAAATAAATGAGCACTCACGCAAATATGATGAACTCAGATAACATGAGCAAAAACGTATTATACAACAGTTAGTGCTGATATTAGACAGTAACAGCGCTGTGAGGTGTAACTATCTGTATGACTGGGAGTGTCCCACGTGTTGTCCAGTGGTTAATGACACTAACTGTGTGTCTCAGCGTGGGTGAGAGTAGGTCTGTACGGTCCGCAGTACTGAGAGAACAGCTGCCTGACCACACCCACATTCACACCCAGTCACAGAAGCACTTTCAGCAACAACACACATCTGATAACGTTATGTAGTCTTAAACAACACACCGTCTCTGCAGTAATCACTTCTAAGTCCTGCTGAATCGCCTCTGAACCGTCCGCGTCGTTCTGTTCACGGCTAACGCTTAGCTACAAAGCTAACTAGCTTCTAACACGAGGCTGAATCCCAAATCCCTCTCTAACCCCTGATCAAGGGCCCTACTCCGTGTGTGGAACAAGGGAGTGTACACCCTACATAGTGCACTAGCTTTACATGTAATGCTATTTGCCCTGGAAATATTCAGTAAATCTGCTGAGTTTCTCAGGACCGTCCACCACCTCCATGGTTTATTCTCCTCACCTTCTGCCTACAGAGTACCGCTAAGAGTTTAACACTACTCTCACTTCCTGTTAATTACAATGACTGTCGCTTGCTAACTGTCTGTAGCCAGCTCGACCTGTCACTGTTAGTCAGTTCCGCCAAGTTAAATCAAGAAAAACATCATAATCTGTTGATATTAAATGGTGTTTGTGGGACTGTTGTATGAAAGTGATATCACACTCCAGGTCGTGCTGTTGTGCTGTGATATCTTCAGTACCTGGGCTGTGCCCTCGTGCTTACAACCGCATCACAGTCAGGCTGATATTCAGCACAACAGCACCAGACCTTGGGTGTGATATTGATTAGCTGATGTGCACATGTTGCCCTCCACATAAGATTCAGATTAAAGTTACTTGTAATTATGAATGTGAACCGTTACAACATGGAATTCCAATCTGAATTAAGAATCAGAATCGTCCTTGTAATGTGCACGGAGCCTGAAATACTCAGATAGTGACTGACGAACAGCTAGCGGAAGCTTCGAGAGCTCTAAGAGGTGTGACCAGCCTAAGCACAGTGCGGGGTGATGAGTTCGAAACCTAAAGTTTGGGATAAAGCTCAGCATTAATCGTGTACCATCATACACTGAGCGGTACACAATGTTCTCTCAGTCGAGCACAGACAGAAGTGGAGCAGAGACCTGCCTCTTCTTAGCACAAATTTATATATATATATTTATTTATTTATTTATTTATTTATTATTTCTGGAAAATAAACCTCATTTAAATGTAAACTTGGCAGCATTTTTTGTTGTTAAGATTCTTTGTATGCAATTTATACTTTATAATATTGTTTAAAGTGTTTATGAAGGAGTTTAACACTTGTTTAAGAGAGAGAGAGATGTACTTCAGAAAATAACATTCCCCTAAATTATTGCGACTTTTAACGGTCCTGTATTGTGCTAACAAAATACAAAAAAACTGAAAATGTGTATATGTGTGTATGTGTGTGTGTTAATGCTCCAGCTAAAATACCTGTCACACTCTCTCTGGTTCACTCCTCCCTCCAAACACACACTTTTCAGTGGTGAGGACGAGCTCTCCCAGTCTGAACGTCTAAACTTGACTCATAGTGAATTCTACATCATACGTGTCCTTTAAAGGGAAAATACATATCAGATGCTATTTTGATGTCAACTGATACTCCAGGCTTCAGAATCGTTATGTAAAAAGAAAAAACATTATCTGTAGGTGGAACGTGTGTGTGTGTGTGTGTGTGTGTGTGTGTTGCCTTCAGAGAAACATTACATGTTCACACAGCGCATATACAGAAGTCTAGTTAAAACTCTGTTCAACATTAATTGTAAAAAAAAATCTTTGTGGGTGCCAATATCTTTCAAGGAAAATATTTTCGTGACAATCCTTAGATGTACAGAGAGTGTAGTGGGGTGCCAATAATTATGGAGTTGTATAATGTGGAGAGAATTTTTAATGTATGACTGACATGATGTATACTGTAGATTGTGTGTGTGTGTGTGTGTGTGTGTGTGTGTGTGTGTGTGTGTGTGTGTGTGTGTGTGTGTGCGCGCGTGCGTGTGTGCGTGTGCGTGTGTGTGTGTGTGTTCATGCACTAGCGGTTTCCGTTTAGGGAATCCCCGCCCCTGCAGATGTTACCATGGAAACTGCCGTGGGCTCAGGGTGGGAGTTCCTCTATCTCTCTCTGAGTTTAACCTGAGAGCCGCAGAGTGATCTGGTGCAGTGGATCATGGGAAATATATGTGTGTGTGTGTGTGTGTGTGTGTGTGTGTGTGTGTGTGTGTGTGTGTGTGTGTGTGTTAGAGAGAGAGTGTGCGTGTTAACAGAGCTGTTAGCATGGGTGTGATACACATCACAGAGAGTGAGACAGAAAGACAGTGAGAGAGAAAGGGTGATACAAATAAAATAGACAGAAAATGTGAGACAAAGGGTGGGACAGAATGAGAGTGAGACAGAGGGAGAGTGAGACAGAAGGAGGATCATACAAAAAACTGACACACATAGTAAGACAGAAAGTTAGTGGATAGAGGAATAGAGTGAGATGGAGAGTGAGATAGAGAGTTGTAGAGAGTGAGGCAGACAGAGAGTGGTACAGAGAGACATAGAATGGGACAGAGGAGAGTGAGACAAAAACAGGGTGATAATGAGAGAAAGAGTGAAACAGAAAGTGAGGCAGAGAGCATGGGACAGTGAGACAGAAAGAGACAGACAGAGAGACAGATAGAGAGTGAGACAGTTCAGTTCAACAGAGCTTTATTGACACGAATGTTAAGAAATCACGATGTTGCCAAAGCAGTTAATGAAGGCTGTTTACAGGAAACATTCCAAATATCATTAATCTGCATTTATACATAAACATTATGAACTCTGTTCAACATTAACTGTAAAAAAAATCTTTGTGGGTGCCAATATCTTTCAAGGAAATTACACACAAACAAACACCGTAAACAACCTGAATATTAGTTATGGTTGATTAGAATTAGTCTGGGTCCAGTATATTCAGGGTGTGTGTGTGTGTGTGTGTGTGTGTGCTTGACGTGTGAGTGCTCGGGGTGTGTATAGTACTTCAGGGTCCGACCTTGCCACACTCTCCGTCTTCATTTTGGTTTGTAGTTGAGACGCTGCGTGTGTGTGTTGATGTCTAATGTCTGTTTCCTCTCTCTCTCTCTCTCCCAGAGCTGTAACTCATACGGTTATTAATAACTTATTTTTTTCCTGTGATGCTTTAAGATAAAGCTGTACATGTACACACTCCTGCCAGTGGAGCGAGAGAGGGAGAGAGAGATAGATAGAGAGAGAGAGAGAGAGGAGTATCCTACTTTCATTGATCTGGATCTTTGATCTCATATCCATGGAAACCATGTGGTCATTTTTTACACATAAAACCCTTGAATACAGGAACCCACGCACCTACACACACACACACACACATACACCTCCCACCACTTCCTCCATGCTAAGGCTCCAAACATGGCCTGTACGTGCTCCTACTGATTTCGCACACACCTCACCACGCCGCTGACCCTTAAACACCTCCCCTCACTCACTTTCTCAACACTCACGGCTCGCTACACTCGCTGTTCTCTACACTCGCTGTTCTCTACACTCATGGATTGCTACACTTGCTGTTCCCTACACTCGCTGTTCGCTACACTCACGGATCGCTACACTCACGGATCGCTACACTCGCTGTTTGCTACATTCACGGATTGCTACACTCGCTGTTCACTACACTCACGGATCGCTACACTCGCTGTTCGCTACACTCGCTGTTCCCTACACTCACAGCCCGCTACACTCGCTGTTTGCTACACTTGCTGTTCGCTACACTTACAGATCACTACACTCGCTGTTCGCTACACTCGCTGTTCGCTACACAGGGCACAGATAATGAGGACGGGGACAACACAAGGACAGGGGTGTAAGAAGAAGAAGAAGAGCGCCGTCCTCACACACTGTTACCAGCGTCATTTGGCGTGCGTGGTTGCTCGAGTCTGTTCCATTTGAAACTCTGATGTCACCAAAGACCCCGGGAGTCTCGCGCCGCAGTTGGTCCTGAGATGAATGCACAATGGCCACTCTCACTTCTGTGCACTCTCTCTACTCTCTCTCTCTCTCTCTCTCTCTCTCACACACACACACACACACACACACACACACACACACACACACACACACACACACACACACACACAGCTACCCGGTACTCTCAGGTTAGCACACTCAAGCTTCAGTTCAGGACCAGAAGTTTAGAAACGAAGTATTTGTGTATTCTTGTTGTACTGTGCATAAATTTATTACATATGTAACACACTGATGTTGAATTTTTTATTTATATATTTTTTATGATTACTGGATGGTTTCCTTTGTCACACACATTCACTTTACCCTCACCGACTCCAGTGGAACGATCCATTTCCACGGAAACACATAATGCGCACCAATCAGAGCACTAGCTGCTGCGGCATCCTGGTCACATGCTCATTCAAATGCACCGTGTTGTAAAGAGACACGACTGAATAGTGTTTCATCAAAGCATGGTGTCTCACGTACTCCACACACATACTGTACACACATACTATATACACACATACTGTACACACATACTGCGCACACATACTGCACACACATTCTGTACACACATACTATATACACACATACTGTAAACACATACTGTACACACATACTATATACACACATACTGTACACACATACTATATAAACACATACTGTACACAGATACTGCACAGACATACTATATACACACATTCTGTACACACATACTATATATACACACATACTGTACACACATACTGTACACACATTCTATACACACATACTGTACACACGTACTATAGACACACATACTGTACAGACATACTATATAAACACATACTATACACAGATACTATATACACACATTCTGTACACACATACTATATACACACACATACTGTACACACATTCTATACACACATACTGTACACACATACTGTACACACATACTATATAAACACATACTGTACACAGATACTATATACACACATTCTGTACACACATACTATATACACACACATACTGCACACACATACTGTACACACATACTGCACACACATACTATGTACACACATTTTGTACACACATACTATATACACACATACTGTACATACATACTGTACACATACTATATACACACATACTGTACACACATACTGCACACAAATACTATATACACACATACTGTACACACACATACTGTACACACATTCTATATACACACATACTGTACACACATACTATATACTCACATTCTGTACACACATTCTGTACACACATACTATATACACACATACTGTACACACACACATACTGCACACACATACTATACAGTATACACACATTCTGTACACACATACTGTACACACATTCTGTACACACATACTGTATTTACCAGTTCAGTTAAAATCGATCGATTTATTTTACAGTTTAATTCATAAACCCAGATTATATCTACACTCAGTGGAAATGCAATTATTTAAAACTGCCATATGTATTTTGTATTTTGCTCTGGATTTAAGGAAGATACTGTCTGATAATTCATGCATATAAGTAAGTCTTTAAATATATTTTTGCGCACTTTGGATATTACACATACACATAAATACAGTATATTTCACTCTGAGTAACTTTATTATAAGCAAATATAAGATAGTATAATATGAGCAGATATATTATTATTTATTACACAAAAGGAAATATATTCCTAATTATTATGTACGAGGCGTTCGAGTCAAAGCAGGACTTTTGATTGTACAGTACAGAATAACAGAACAATAAAATGTATGATTGTATGATGAATGTATGATGAAATGTATGATTTACATTTACAGTCTTCTGTAAATGTAAATCATCTATTTTTGCGTCTTCACTCACCACAAATTCCAGCACAAGTCCCAGTTTCACTCGAACGGCCAGGATGTAAATAGAGCAGGATTTAAGTTGCCCGAGCAGCTGCCCTTTTTCTGCCCGATGCTCTGTGTACCCTAACACATGACACTGCAGTGTTTATACTTGGCTGCTGACATTTTATGAGGATTTTAGCATTAGGATTACGGAGTCTAAGTTGTGGATATGATCATGGCCACACGGTATAAGCCTGCGACTCCCTGTGAATAATAAACTTCCTGAGGAATTCACAACTTGTCACGTGTGCATCACTATGAACCAATCTTAGCTAGCTATGTAACATATACACACCTTAATCACAAGCTAACCTGGAGATTAGTTTAGCAATGGGCCCTAAAAATATGGTGTCAATACTTTGTGCAGGACCCTTGTGTAATGTATTGTAACAGTTAGGTTGGTGTGTATGAGCAGTGCTGAGGTCAGTCTTAAACTGTAAAGGAGCGTTAATGACAGGAGACAGGCAACATTCAGCACCATGGACAGCGCTCTTCACCATGAGACCACCAGAGGGCGGCATGTACAAGCCTGTGCGCACGTGTGTGTGTGTGTGTGCGCGCGAGTGTGTGTGTGTGTGTGTGTGTGTGTGTGTGAGAATGTTTTATATTTTGTATCCTGACAGCTTTTTTATACGCTTCTTTAATATAAGCTTCATCTTGTACACTGTTAAAACAACCTGTGTGTGTGTGTGTGTGTGTGTGTGTGTGTGTGTGTGTGTGTGTGTGTGTGTGTGTGTGTGTGTGTGTACAGTAGTACGGTACTTTCCGCTTAAATCTTAAATCTACAGCTATGTAACTGTATCCTGGTCTTATGTGTGTCTCCTTTTCCTGTCTCATGACATCTCCTGTAAAAAAAAAAAAAAAAAAGTTTTTATTCTTTTAGTTCATGTGAGTTTGTGGAGTGAATCATGATTATAAAATTTACACCTTGATTTAATTTTACACACTGCTATGGTACTGAGTGGATGTGTTACATCTGTCTCACAGGATGAGCTCTGAGGCATGAGACTCAGCGAGCCGTCGTCACCGTTCGTGAGAGACCCAAGGAAAGCCGTGGGTGCCGATATTTAACTCTTAATCTGGTTTTAGCGCTCACACAGCTTGACTGACACACACTGACTTTGTCTCTGAGACAACAATCGCAACTTGTGCCTGAAGATTTCAGTTGCAAACTGCGAGTTCTATCTGCAGTAAAAAAAACTCGTACAAGTCGCGTAAGTGGAACATGAACACAAGGGGTGCAGCGTTTCAGAACATATACAATAAACCTCACGGACCCTGTGTACTGAAAACAGAATCTTTCAGGATTTCACTCCGTGTAAAGATGATAAATTAAAATAACAAGAATAACATAAACGATTAAACAAATTTTATAGTAAAATGATAATATTTAATCAGAAATGAGACAAAAATGAATGCACTATGAAGCCCCTGAAAGGACCCACGAGGAAAAAGTAATATGTTGAATAAAGTAAATTGTCTTTTTTTTGTTTTGTTTTTTTTTTTGTTTGGAAAAATATCACAAATCTTTGGCAAATTATGCAATCCCTGTGTCACGATCTTAGGTGCAACACTAATAGTTCGGGGTGTAGTTAACTGCTATGGGCACATGAGGGCAGGCATAAACGCAGAGAGGTTGTTTCCAACATAAAAAGTCCTTTAATTTAACCAAAACACCGGCTCTTACAACATAACAGTCACAGGTTACATACACATAACAAGCAAGCTAGCTCAAGACATAGACACCCCGGCTCTTTATACTTTACAGACAAACACCCCTTCGAAGCATAAACTGCTGGGTTCTCTAAGCCAAACACACACTCGCGCTCCTACGAGCAACAACACACACTCGCGCTCCTATGAGCGACAACACACACTCGTGCTCCTATGAGCGACAACACACTCGCGCTCCTATGAGCAACAACACACACTCGCTTAGAGCAAACCCAGGTTTAGTGGATACACTGGCATTAAGCATACACTAGTTTAGAGTCTGCACAGGTTAGAGCATACAGGGGCTTAAAACCTATCCAGGTCTTAGCGCATACATAGATCTAAAACATACACAGGTATAGAGAAGACACAGGTATAAAGCATACACAAGCTCTGAGTCGACACTGGTTTAGAGGAAACTCTAGCTTCAAGCAGACACAGGTATAAAGCAGACACGAGCTCTGAGCCTACACTGATTTAGAACATACAGTGACTTAAAGACTATACAAGTTTTAACGCTTATACAGATCTAAAGCATACACAGGATATAAGGCATAAGCTGATATAAAGCATACTCAGGGGAGAGCTAGTAGCACACTTAAGACTCACTTCGTCAAAAGACAGATTAACAGAAACACTCACAACACTGAACACAAATCCTCTCAGAGCCTTCCTAACACAAAACCAACAGAAAACAAAACAAAACAAACAAAACAAACAAAAAACCAACTAAAGAAATGCCCATTTGACATCTTTAATATTCGTCCCAGAATTACCGGCTATTTATAACAATTCTAATGAGCTACCTCGGTTCAGGTGAGCTCCGTCATCACCTGACCGAGGTGTCTTCTGGGAAACTGAGTCGACTAACAAAACTACACAAACAGAAAAAACATACGCACAGCGCCCTCTAGAGGTAGTCCCTTACACCCTGCCCCTTGAGCGGATGCATAATGACATACCAGGGTCAGTAAGAGTTGTTGTGAGATCATTTTTAAACTCTAGTTGTTTTAAAAGGGCTCATTGGTAAACAAAATCAAAATAATTTGATAATTATAATTATTTGATAATTTGAAAATAATCATGAATAAAAGTCTCTTAACTGAATTTTAAATTTTAAATTTTAACTAAATTTATAGATCATTTATGACTACTTCCTGGTTGTGATTTAATTCCTAGATTAGCGTTTACACTAGCAAAAAAAATCTTCATTGTTAATTACGGTCTTATGTAAAACTTGATTAAAGCGATACACAAATGTTTCTGACTGACACTGATATTTAAAGATGAATAAAAAATTACAACACTGTGTTAGCTAAACTGCAATAAAGAAACTCTACAGCTTAAGTCCCGTCTCCGTACTCTAGGATTGGCTTGCACTAGTGATGGGTCGTTCATGAACGATTGGTTCGAGTAGTCTCGGCGAGTGATTCATTCATTTTCTACTGGCCGCGCATGGTGAGAGAGTGACACTCGGTGTCAAAACAAGAGCCGCATGTGTGATACATGATACTCGGCGCTCGTAAACTAATACTTGCTCGGTTTCCGAATAAAAATTTATTAAAAATCTTTGCTTGGTTTGCGGAACACTTGTAAACCACGTTACTCGCAATCCGAGGTTCCACTGTATGTCCTTACCTTCATTGTAATATTTTCATTAATGGAACTGTAGACAAATTAATGTATGTAGACGTGTTGGGGGAAAATGAACTAAATGACAAAAAAAGATTTGTTCATTTTGATGAACGAGATTCAAAGAACTGAGTCACTAAAATGATCCAAACTTCCCATCACTAGCTTGTACTTCAGTGAAGATCTAACCAATCACAGATGAGACTGAAGTCTTGTAATCAGATTTATTAATTAATTAATTTATTTTGGGAAGAGGTGCTTTAGGATAGTTTTAGGATAACCGGCCTAACCTCACATAAGTCTGTGTCAATCATTTTTTTATTTTATTTTTTTGTTTTAATTCATAATCATATTAATAATTAAACGAGGACAAGAATGTCTAAAATCAAACGAGTCATACATGTAATTTTAAATGTGTCAAGCAAAGAGGTTTTTTTACACTGACAGGGGCACACACTCACCCATCTGTTCACTGGTCAAGCTTAGGGTTAGGGTTAGCATCAAAATGTTTGCGCTATTTTGCAAAAAGTGTGTTAGGCTCTGCTCAAATCTCTCTCTTTTTCTTTCTGCATTCGGTTGCAAAACAATCAAATTCTGATTTTGTTTATGGATGTTACTGCCAATCGCAATCTTAAAATGTGTGAATTGAGCGACAGAGAGAGAGAGAGAGAGAGAGAGAGAGAGAGAGACTGATTGACTGTTTCAGTTTGGTTTAAGACTGTATGATCAATCATTTAAAAAATCTAATATTTGAATTTAAAAGTCTAATCTCAGGGTTATAGTCGTTCCCTTTAAGGAAGGTAGTGTGTGTGTGTGTGTGTGTGTGCGCGCGTGTGTGTGTGTGTGTCCTTGCAGTGTAAGCAGATCCCGCCTCACTCCTCTAATCATCTCTCTCTCTCTCTCTCTCTCTCTCTCTTCGTCCTCCGCGAGCTTTAAAGAAAGAACATCCCCGACTCGCATGTGCGTCTCTGAATACCGGCCGGTCGTTGTCCGTTGCTCTCTCTCCCTCTCTCTGTCTCTCTCTCTCCCTCTCTCTCTCTCTCTGTCTCTTTCCCTCCCTCTCTCTCTCTCTCTCTGTCTCTCTCCCTCCCTCTCTCTCTCCCTCGCTGTCTCTCTCTCTCTCTTATGGC
This sequence comes from Clarias fuscus, assembly GCA_030347435.1. Lineage (NCBI taxonomy): Eukaryota > Metazoa > Chordata > Actinopteri > Siluriformes > Clariidae > Clarias > Clarias fuscus. Next base: position 24,662,564 of record CM059212.1, read on the forward strand.
AGCCGCTGTGGTCATGTCTCCATCGTGGAGGAATCTGAAGTGTCTGTCTCCGGTGATGTGCCAGTGTAAGCTCGTGTGCAGTCACCGGACTCTGTCTCTGATGTTCGGCTGTAAGGTAAGGCAGGGCTGCAGGTCTACATTCCGGTCCCCTTCTAAGAGCGACCTGAGATAAGTTCAGTACGGGTGTGTGTGTGTGTGTGTGCGTGCGTGTGGGAGGGGGTGTATGAAGCGCTGGACTAAACCATCTCCTAGCTCATAGTAGGGTTTTATTAGATATTTTTATTATTAATAGTATTTTTTTAATCTGAATGTTACGAGGTCATTTCTACCTTCATCCCTGAACAAGCAAGAGACAGAGCGCAGGGAGACTCGGTGTATGCCGGTGTCTGTGTTGTGGATCTGCAGAATTAATGAAGGAAAGAAAAAAAATGGAAATGAGAGAATAAATGACACCTCCACCCCCTGACTGTATCATCACTACTGGGAAAGAGAGAAAAATCTCAGACACAATAGACCGATCTAAACACTGTCAGACTTTACAAAGATTAGTTAGACATTTGTGTGTGAACACTCATTACTGAACACGGGATCAGAGCACAAGATCAGTACAGAACACTGGATCAGAACAGTAAATCAGTACTGAACACTGGGTCAGAACACCAGATCAGTACTGAACACTAAATCAGAGCAATAGATCGGTACTGAACACTGGATCAGAGCACAAGATCAGTACAGAACACTGGATCAGAACATTAGATCAGTACTGAACACTGGATCTGAACACTACATCAGTACTGAAGACTGGATCAGAATATTAGTACTGAACACTGGATCAGAACCCTAGATCAGTAATGAACACTGGATCAGAGCACTAGATCAGTACCGAACGCTGAATCAGAGCACTAGATCAGTACCGAACACTGGATCAGAGCACTAGATCAGTACTGAACACTGGATCAGAACACTACATCAGTACTGAAGACTGGATCAGAACATTAGTACTGAACACTGGATCAGAGCACTAGATCAGTACTGAACACTTGATCAGAGCATTAGATGAGTACTGAACACTGGATCGGAGCATTAGATCAGTACTAAACACTGGATCAGAGCACTAGATCAGTACAGAACACTGGATCAGAGCACTAGATGAGTACAGAACACTGGATCGGAGCATTAGATCAGTACCGAACAATGGATCAGAACAGTAGTACTGAACACTAGATCAGAGCACTTGATCAGTACTGAACACTGGATAAGAACAATAAATCAGAACTGAATACTGGATCAGAACACTATATCAGTACCGAACACTGGATCAGAACACTATATCAGTACTGAACACTGGATCAGAACACTAGATCAGTACTGAACAGTAAATCAGAGCACTAGATCAGTACTGAACACTGGATCAGAACATTAGATCAGTACTCAACACTAAACTGAACACTATACTGAACACTGGATCAGACCCCTAGATCATTACTGAACACTAAACTGAACACTAGTACTGAACACTGGATCAGAGCACTAGATCAGTACCAAACACTGGATCGGAGCACTATATCAGTACCAAACACTGGATTGGAGCACTAGATCAGTACCGAACACTTGATCAGAGCACTAGATCAGTACTGAACAGTGGCGGCTGGTGCAAAAAAATTTTGGGGGGGTGCAAACAAAATTTAAATTAAACTTTTAATACTCTCCTGTAAATAGCCATTTATCATGTGATTAAGCATCATTACTACTAGTATAAAATAAAGGCTGACTCACATCGCATCCAGTCAGCCAGCTCCGCTTACCGTAAGAAGTGCTGGAAAAGACTCGTTGAAAAAGGTCCAATCACATGAGCCCAAATATTTAAAAACAATATTGATTCGCTAAGAATAAAAGTGGGAGGGTTCGGAGTGCATAGAGCTGCGCCCGAAGGATGATTTGACAAAATCCAATCAGAGCTCAGCCTCAAGTCACATGCTTTTCAAAAATGTATGTGCCTACATAGACACTCGTTTGTCCGGCGCCCCGCGTACACAAACACAAATGAACGTTTAGATTTTTTTAATTGCAAATAAATGATATTAAGAAATACAGTGGAATATTGTGACTAAATGACTTTATTTCATTATTAAAATAAATAATTATTATGTTAAATAAATACATGCTAAAGGAGCATTCTTCTCTACCTAAGTTTAAGGGGGGGCGGCGCCCCTGCGCCCCGTATTGACAGGCCGCCACTGGTACTGAACACTGAATCAGAGCACTAGATCAGTACCGAACACTGAATCAGGGCACTATATCAGTACAGACACTGGATCAGAGCACTAGATTAGTACCAAACACTGGATCAGAACACTATATCAGTACCAAACACTGGATCGGAGCACTAGATCAGTACAGAACACTGGATCGGAGCACTAGATGAGTACTGAACACTGGATTGGAGCACTAGATCAGTACCGAACACTGGATCAGAGCACTAGATCAGTACCGAACACTGGATCAGAACAGTAGATCAGTACTGAACACTAAACTGAACACTAGTACTGAACACTGGATCAGAGCACTGGATTAGTATCAGATCTTGTCCTGGTTTGTAGTGAGAGACAGATTTTACAATCTCAGGAGCTGAGATCCTGATTCCAGAGTGTGAAATCTCACTACACTCCTAACTTTATCCTACAGACGAGGAACTCAGCCAGGAGAAAGACAGATCAGTGTAACAGTCAGTTCAGGAGGTTTGGATATTAGCTGGTCAAGACAGGAAGAGCCTTACTGTCATCTCAGACATATACAGATGACAATTTTTATTATTATAATTTCTGATGAATTATGAGCCAAATTCATTCATTTTGTTTGTACAACATTTTAATCCATTGTGAGCCAGGAGAGTCAGTGGTTGCTTACTAGTTAAACTGATTGATTATGAAATAAAATAATCCATTTTGAACCAAGCTAATCAATTATGAGTGACGCTGGTCCTTTATAAGCTGAGCTGATCTATCATGAACCAGAATAAATCATTTTGAGCCAAGCTTATGCTTTATGAGCTGATCTGACCTGTTATAGGGGTAGCTCAGTGGTTAAGGCATTGGACTACGGTTCAGAAGATCCCAGGTTCAAACCTCACAACCACCAAGTTGCCACTGTTGGGCCCTTGAGCAAGGTGAGCAATTGCTCAGATGTAATGAGATAAAGAAAAAAATATATATATATATATGTAAGTCGCTCTGGATAAGATGCCTAGATGTAGATGTTATAGGGCAAGGTGATCCTTTCAGAGGTTATAGGGCAAGGTGATCCTTTCAGAGGATTGGATCAGCTGAGCTGAGCTGATCCAATGTGAGATAAGCTGATCCTTTCAGAGAGCTGATCTATTATGAGCTGAACTAAACCATTATCATCTGAACTGAATGAGTATGAGTTGAAATGAACCATTATGAATCAAGCGGATCCATTATGACCTGAGCTGATCCTTTATGAATCAAGCGGATCCTTTATGAGCCAAGCTGATACATAATGAGCTGAACTTAGTGAATATGAGTTGACATTCACCATTAAGAGCCGAGGTGATCCTTTATGATTCAAGCTATTTGATTATGAGCCAAAACACATATTTTATGTTATAAATCGCAAGGTTGTACATGGCTGTACATGTTCTCCCCTTTTTTCTTTGAATGGCACAGCCCCAGTGTTTAACCTGTATAAATATACAAGTATGGCTAAATATCTCCGCATACCTGTAGAGTGTTTTGTTTAAACTGCAGATGTGACATGTTTGCGAGAGAAAACGAGCAGGAGGATTTTTTTTCCATGAAAAGCTTTTATTAATATTTAACAACGCATAGACAGTGAGACAGCAGACAAGATGCTTGTCTGTCTCACCGACTGTTTCTCTTTTTTGTTTTCTTTATTGTGTCTCTGTATTGTGTCTCTTTTCTCCTTCGCTCTTGACCAGTCTTTATTTTCATCTCACTGTCTCCCTTCCTCCATAACTCTCTGTGTTTCTGTCTGTCTGTATGTCTTTAGTCTGTTTGTCTCTCATTTTAGCTGTTCTCTCTGTCTAGTCTAGTCTCTCTCTCTCTCTCTCTCTCTCTCTCTCTCTATCTGTCTTTGTGTCTGTCTCTCTCTTAGTCTGTCTGTCTCTCTCTCGGTTTGTCTGTCTCTCAGTCTCTCTCTGAATCTGTCTCTTGGTTTCACTCTTAGTCTGTCTCTCTTTTCTCTTCATCTCTGCTCTTTGTGTATAATATGCAGTAAGGAGAGGTGACTAAACCCCCTACACACACACACACACACACACGCACACACACAGACACACACACACCTCTTGTGTATAATGAAACAGTGCATCAGTGGCTGTGGCTCAGATTACACACTGTGCACTCGATCATCACTCTGTGACACGGTGGAAGCCTCCTCAGTGTTTAGAGATGAGGGATTACAGTAATATTCTTGGGGTGTGAGGACATACGGATACGGCGTAGAGTGAGGCATTGCTACTGTACACCTTACCGTACATTGAGATAACATACAGTATAGGATTATGAGCAGCAGAGAGTGTAAAAAAAAAAAAGCTGTGAAAGCAAGCAGGAACTGGAATTTAGCATAGCGTGTGTGTTAGCATTAGCAGAGTGATGTTCACAGCATAACCGTGAACAATGTGCAACAGAGAAACAGGGAAACCGACACAAGACAAATGTCATTGAAAAACACGGGACGTAAATACATTTACATTTAGGCATTTGGCAGAAGCTCTTATCCAGACTTTACAAAGTGCTTTGATGTTTCATTGGATAGATTCTTACACTGGATTACTAACTACAGTAAGTAGTTAGTAAGGATCGTGACCTGTGACCTGTGAGCCCTAGTGCATGCTGGGAGCCATAGTTCAGGACCACCACCGCACTTCTCTTATATAATGTTTATAGAAAATGGCTAAATAAACTATTTGAATCATTTCAAGGTAACACACTCTAATATTTCATTGACTGTGATTTGCTTTGATTACAGCTGTCACGTTGTTTTGGTATTTTCAGTATATGGGGTTAAAGTCTGGACTCCATGTGTGAAAATGCTGTCTCATGTTCCTTGAAACACTCTTTCACACTCTGAGCAAAATAAATCCTGGAACATGGCGCGTGCCATCAGGGAAGAAACCCTCCATAGATGTGATGTATTGGTGATTAGGTACATTCAGGTAGCCAGCTGACTTCATTTTATTTACACATAACGTTGCTGAGTCTAGACCTGAGCAACTGAAGTAATCTCTGATCATCATCCTGCAGCAATCTAATTAGTTGTTTTCGCTGCTTAATGAAGGAAAATAATTTGACCCTTCTGAAATGGAGTAACATCTTTGCCACGCCTACAGGATATGTCTTCTGACCTGGTTGTGTAAGAAATGAGCTCACTACATCAGTTAGGGTTAAATAACTTGTTGCAGCTGAACCATATTAATCACTGCATTAATTATCCAATGGAAGTCTCTTAAATATTTGCTTAGTTAAATCCAGTTGGTGATGTTTTTTGACTGGGCGGTGTAGATGGTACTATATTAATAAAGTATAGTGATATAGTATAATAAGGTATAGTGATATAGTATAATAAAGTATAGTGATATAGTATAATAAGGTATAGTGATATAGTATAATAAGGTATAGTGATATAGTATAATAAGGTATAGTGATATAGTATAATAAAGTATAGTGATATAGTATAATAAGGTATAGTGATACAGTATAATAAAGTATAGTCTGTCTGTGATATAGTGATATAGTATAATAAGGTATAGTGATATAGTATAATAAAGTATAGTGATATAGTATAATAAAGTATAGTGATATAGTATAATAAGGTATAGTGATATAGTATAATAAAGTATAGTGATATAGTATAATAAGGTATAGTGATATAGTATAATAAAGTATAGTGATATAGTATAATAAAGTATAGTGATAAAGTATAGTGATACTGAAAATACATATGAAAAACTGCATAGAGATAGAAAGTAACGCCGGTCTTTCCAGAATGCAGAGGGCCTCCGTATTCTCAGTAAAATAAAGAGTTAAACAGGGTGCAATTGTCACATGCCATGTTTCCTCTGTGGCTTGGGAAGGGGACCGAAATTAGGGGCGGGGTCAGTTTGTTATGCGCACATTTTTGCCAGATAATTTAATTATTAAATCACATGATTAATAACAGCAATATCCATTTCGATGCGTCTTTGGTCCAAATCGTTTGTTCTTTTGTCGTGACTCCCAGTGCATTAATAATGTCTATGAGAGTCATGTGACAAAAGAACGAACGACTCGGACCAGAAGATATGATGGTGAGCTGCTCATTCTGTTTATAATATGTCCTTAGCTGTAATATTTTCATTACTGGAACTATAGACAAAATTTGTGTATGTGTTTATTTAAAATGTAACATTTTATTTTATTTCTGATCAAAAGAACGAAATTAACTAAATGACTCAAAAAATATTTTTTCATTTTGATGAATGAGATTCAAAGAACCGAGTCAACCAAGTTTTTTTTTTGTACCTGTCCTTCCCATGTGGGGCGGAGCTCAAGACACGCTATGGTGTGAGTGACAGCGTGAACAATTATGCTTAGATTATAAAGATCACTCATTTTTGTGTGAGTAGCTTAAAAAATGAGTCTTTGTTTCAAATGTAGTGAGTAAATGCAGGTTTTTCTGTAATAATGTCATGAGTAAAAGTAATTACCACATATGGAAAATACTCAAATAAAGGGCAGGTACACAAAAACAAATACTTAAGTGCAGTAATGAAATAGCTGTACCTTATTATTTTACCTCTAGTGTATATTGGTACAGTGGAACCTCAGATTGCGAGTAATCTGGTTTGCGAGCCTTCTGCAAAACGAGCAAAATTTTTAATGAATTTTGCCTTGTTAAACGAGTACCAAATATCACAGAGGATCATGTATCACGCATGCGCTTCTTGTTTTTCTGCCAAGCATCACATGATCACAATGGTTTTTCTCTCTCTCATGCTGCGGGATTGTGGGTAATCGTCTCCCCTGCTCGGCCTCAGTGCGCGCACGTCATTTGTATAATCAACATCTGTGCGCGTGTGTACTGTTTACTATAACACTGTGAGTTATAACACTGTGTGTGGTCCTCCGAACCACGTGGCACTGGGGGCGGAGTAACACACTTGGAGGACAGCGCTATCCGCTCCTTCCGCTTGGGTGAGCTCACAGACGCCCCTGACTGGGTGTAGAGCCTTGATTAATGTGTGAGCACTAAGTACCTCTTATCCCTCCCCTCTCAATCAGCCAATCAGCTCTCTCTAGACCTCCGGGTGCGAGAGGTTACATCATCACCCGGGAATCAAACTCGCGATCTCCAGATGATAGGGCGTTGAGTTTGTGGAATGAATAATTTGAGTTTTCATTATTTCTTTTTTTTTTTTTTTTCTTTTTTTTTGGATTTTCTCCCTAATTTAGTCGTGTCCAATTCCTCCCCGTCACTAGGGTCTCCCACATTAAGGCTACTACTACCACTCAGCCGGGAGGGCCGAAGACTATCACGTGTTTCCTCCGAACCGGAGGAATCACGGTTTTCTTTTCGAACTGCTCGCTCGCGCACCGTTGGGGGCGGCGTAACACACTCGGAGGACAGCGCTATCCGCTCCCTCCGTTGTGCGAGCTCACAGACGCCCCTGACTGGGTGTAGAGCCGTGATTAATGTGGGAGCACTAAGTACCTCTCATCCCTCCCCTGTGAGAGAGCTCGGCCAATCAGCTCTCTCTAGACCTCCGGCTGCGAGAGGTTACAGCACCACCCGGGATTCGAACTAGCGATCTCCGGAAGATAGGGCGAGCGGACTTGTCTGTTTACGCGTCCTTTCAACTATGACCCATATCCGATTCAAGTGTTTACACTTGCCATACCGTCTGAAACATCGCGCATACTTAAAGGAAGGTTCTTGTACTACACACTAGCCAAGATGGACGAAGGCGATGATGCTAGCTCTGCGATATATGCAAAGTTCGCAAAACGGAGAAGGAGGAAAAGGGCCATGATTGAAGCCTGCGCATATGCTTCATTTATTGTGTCCTCAACCATTCAGAGGAATGTCTTGCAACAGGTGCGACTCGGAGGCCGTTTTCATTATTTCTTATGAGGGATTTCATGATTTCTTTGGAATTCTGTGTGCTCTTTGAAACTATTAAATAATCTAACTTTTAGACGCCTTGAATTTACGAGCTTTTGGTAAAGCAGGACAAACGGCATCACATAGCAAAACACAACATACCCATAAAAAGGCAATCACATCGCTTCTTTCTGTCATGTGATCAGTGTAGTGAAACGACCTGCTGCACAATACAGCGGCTGCTCTGAGTGACATGAATGCGCTCGATGGATTTTTGAAGGTTAAAGCCAGGTTAAAGAAGTTTTACAGTTTGTAGTAATGCTGGAGTTTCCCCATCACTCATGGACGTCTGTATCATCTTTTATTGTTAACTACTGAAGTGAAACTGAAACCTGTAGAGGATGAGGCTGATGATGAAGATGATGATGATGATGATGATGATGATGGATACTTTTGTATTGTTTATAATGTTTCTTGTGTTCCTCAACAGTCTTTGTAATTAAAAAGTTTTGTGAAAAATCCTCCTACAGTGTGCATGATGTCATAGTTTCCTTGAGTGCATATGTGTAGGTTTAGGGCATAAAATGATGTACTACCAGGTGTACTTTCACAGTAGCGTACCACATGATCAAACGTGAAATGTATTCAAGTTTTCCGTAAGTGAACGTCAGGGGCCAGACACAGGGATCTCTTTGTGAACAGGAGGCTAACATTTCCAAACGTTAGAATGAACAAGATCTGACTAGAGCTGACATCACAATTGTTGAGATTTTACTTTACCCTTTCATCTCTCTGAGCTCTCTGCAACCTGCAGAACATCCTCATCTCCTCGCAGCATTGTAAATGTCTAATGACAACAGACTCAGTGATATAGCATCCAGATCATCCTGTTTGTGATCTCATATTTTTTCCTTTTAGCATCTCACTTATATATATTTTTTTTATATAATATTTAACGAATTAGGTTAAGAGACTTAATAAACTTAATAAGGTTAGAGACTGTAAGACCAGGTCCGCTCTATAGTCTCACACTGCTCACATCCTCAGAGAGAGACTAGACCTAATCACTGGTGTTCCTCTTCCCTCCATTACAGAGCTTCCTCTGAACTCTCCCTATGTTTTTGCCTTAATATCTGAGTCTTGTTTTCTCTATATGCTCTCACTCTTTCCTAGCTCTGTTCCTCCCTCCCCCGCTCTGTTGCTGTCACAGTGTAATATGATCTAACATATTCCTGCTGACTGCGCCCCTCTGCCCCTCCGCCCCTCTGCCCCTCCATCCTTCCGCCCCTCCACCACTCTTTCTCTTTTCTGTGATCTTGTTATGTTTTCTCAGCTCTATCATCATAATCATATACAATAGACACACATACTGTATATACACACACACTAATTTATATATACTGTATATATATATATATATATATATACTCACACTGTCTCATGTTCTTAACGTACTGTATTACATTATCACACACACACATTACTTTTTTTTCTACAGTGGACACAATCATCTTATCCTTGTTCAATAAGGCCATGTCCTAATTTTAAATCATGTATAGTATATTCTAGATTATTTTTGTCTTGCCACTGTTTTGGAGCAGCGCTGTAAATTTGATCATTATTTGCATTTTGAAACATTGCCAATAATCTGTGTCAGGGTGCCAAGACTTATGAATAGCGCACACAAAAACAAAACCTTAAAACAAAACCTTATGGCAGGGCCGACTGGGACCAAAAAAGTGTCCTTGGACTTCTGAAGGTCAGTCAGTCTGAAAATTTTGGAAAACTTTGAAAGTGTCCCCAAGTGCAGTCACAAAAACCATCAAGCGCTACAAAGAACCTGGCTGACATGCGGACCGCCTCTCTGCTGCGGAGGATAAGTTCATCCGAGTCACCAGCCTCAGAAATCGCAGGTTAAAAGCAGCTCAGATCAGAGTGCAGGTCAATGCCACACAGAGTTCTAGCAGCAGACACATCTCTAGAACAACTGTTAAGAGGAGACTGTGTGAATAAGGCCTTCATGGTAGAATATCTGCTAGGAAACCACTGCTAAGGACAGGCAACAAGCAGAAGAGACTTGTTTGGGCTAAAGAACACAATAAAGAACACAATAAAGAAAACTCTTTGAATGAGAAGGTGTGTCCAAACTTTTGATCTGTACTGTATATCGGGTCATATTTGTAAAACAAATAAACAAAGGAAAGAACATTAAGACGAACAGCATATAAAACTATAAAGACAATGTTTTAGCTGGTCAGGATGACGTTCTGATGCAGTGTAATGACAGACAGTAGCACTCCTCAGTGTGAGCTGCATGTGCAGCAGGTCAGTGATGAAGAACCTGATGATGATGATGACCAATGCCTCTCACCTTCTCTACCCGAGTGAAAGGGATACAATCAAACTGAACACGTAAGCTGGAATAAAATCAGGAGCAGCATTAGCTCGTGCTAGTAATTATTGTAGTCATGTTTCTCAGCATTATTTTGAATTAATATTGACTACCATAATAATTAAAATGAGTAACTAGTAGTTTACTAGTGCGAGCTAATGCTGGTTCATCATCACTGACCCGGCCGCTGGATCCGGCCTCGCTATCCCTGACCGTTAGGCTAGAGCTGTCAGAACTTCCCTTCACGCGAAAGGCACACTCTGTTAATCTGAAGCATTTTACAACTTCTACCTTCAAAGATTTTTTAATAAGGGTATTCTGACTGGGCCGGCCCACATTGGCCAGCGGCCCCCTGAGAAACTCCCGGCGTTCCAGATGGCCAGTCCGCCACTGCCTTATGGTACAGTATAAACTTATTCCATTGACTCTCTCTCTCTCTCTCTGTCGCTTTCTGTGCAGAAATACAGGTATCAGGATGAGGAGACTCCGCCCCTGGAGCATAGTCCCGCCCACTTGGCCCACAGTAAAAGCGCTGAGATGCTGCACATGAGTGACAAGAACCTGGCTGCTATGGACACCATGCACGGCTATGCACCGCACACACACATCTCTCCTGTGAAGGTAACAACACACACACATACACACACAGTCCATGAGCCTGCTCCTCACACTCAGGTGTGTTCAATAAACGAGTAATTAAATCCTATAACGATCAGTTGGTTTAAATATGAAACCCAATCGTCTCAGTGTGTTCATTATCAACTAGATTATGTTCCCGTACATTCACACACTACCCCAGGACCATGACAGACTGGGTTTAGTTACCACGCCATGTTCTAAACCCATTTATCAGCCTGCGTCAGATCGTTTACAGAGGAACATTAACACTATTACACACTGACCTGCCTGCTCTACATCCACTCACACTCACGTCTCTATCAGCATCCATTAGCTCCTGTTACACCACAGCCTCGAACGCTCCTCTCTGATTGGTCAGGAGGTCAGCGGTGTGTGTGTGTGTGTGTGTGTGTGTGTGTGTGTGTGTGTGTGTGTGTGTGTGTGTATGTGCGTGTGTGTCTGTGTGTGTGTGTGTGTGTGTGTGTGTGTGTGTGTGTGTGTGTGTGTGTGTGTGTGTGTGTCTAACAGCGCAATCAGACTGTCGCTCCGGCCGTCACATTATTGTTTCTCGTTTTAGGGTCAAACAGAGAGACAGACAGAGGGACAGACAGAGAGAACGACAGACAAAGAAAAACAGACAAACTCAGGGTGAGAGAGACAGACAGACAGACAAACAGACAGACAGAGAGAGACAGACAGACAAAGAAAAACAGACAGACAGAGAGAGACAGACAGACAGACAAACAGACAGACAGAGAGAGACAGAGACAGACAAACTCAGGGTGAGAGAGACGGAGAGACAGACAAACAGACAGACAGAGAGGAAAGACAAACAGAGAGACAGACAGACCTGGGGTGCGTTACTCCTTACATAACTTACCGTATGGAGCAATTATACATGAGCTGACCAAGATACGGTTGGATAGTTTCACTGTGATTGACAGGGGAGTGAGAGTAAGCCCCTCCCACCCAGACAGCATAGACAGTTAAGACGTAAGTTCATCCCTCATTCTCACTCGTTCTCTCAGCTCATTCATCTTTTCTTCAAGTTGTAATGATGTGAACGTTGTTACGTGACATCACTAGTGAAAGCTGGAGTCAGACCTTACAGCAAGAGTGGGAACATCCTGTTCCCTTTAAAGTTAACACACGTCACCGAGCTCAAACCCCAGAGTGTGTGTTTGTCCAGTGTCTATGTAAATGAGCTACTGCTGAACCACGCCCCTCCAGAGAGCAGCAGAGTAGAGCAACAAGGCGGGGGAGGGGCTTTTCTCATATGAGGTCACATTAGGGAGAAAAGCTACTTATCTTGTTTGAACCCACAAAGTTTTTCCTTGTTTTTGACCATGCATATACACATCTATACACACACACACACACACACACTGGAGACCCAAGTGAACATTTAAACATGAATGAATTCTACGTCATAGGTGTCCTTTAAAGCCCAGAGTGTGTCAGGATCTCGAGATTGTAGATATGTTTCTGATCGTCTGAGAGTCACATGATCAGTGCTGCAGTCAGGGGAATAAAGGTTACAGAAGTCAGATTATCTTTTAAGCCACTGTGTGTGTGTGTGTGTGTATGTGTGTGTAAATATAAATATAAATACATCTCTTACTATTTATAAAGGTTTGTGGTGTGTGATCCATTTGCTTTTCCGGTTTTATTTCATTTCTCTACAGCTGATAAAGATTTCATATCTTGTATAAGTTTTCATCCTGTGGCATGGTAGTGTGTGTGTGTGTGTGTGTTCCTCTCTGTCTGTATCCGGAGGCATAGCGTCATCCTGTGACGCCTGACGTAACCGTGTTACGTGTAACGCCGCTGTCTGAAACACAAAGGTGCAAACAGAATGCGTCACATGACCAGCTGGCGCTTTCTGATGATGTCATCACATGTCTCATTGCCAGAATGTTGCTCAGAACAACAGCTGTGAGACACACACAGCATTCAATCCCCCCCCTCTCTCTCTCGTTTTCTCTAATCACACTTCCTGTTGTTTTCCTCCGTCCCTCTCTCCTCACTCCGTCTCTTACCTTTAACCTCCATCACCCTGACACCATTCTCCCACTTCCTCTTTGCTTATTTCTCCACTTTTTTATCCCTCATTCTTCCGTTTTTTCCTTTATCTCTATTTTTTCTGTCCTCATAATTTCTTTCTTTCTCTGCCTCTTGTTTTTCTATTCTTAGATCTCTTCTCTCTTCACCTGCCTCATCTTCCTATCTTTAAACTTTCACATCCATTTCTCTCTCTCACACACACTCTCTCTGCTGCTTCTCTCCTCTTTTCTTTTTCATCACTTTTCTTCTTCCTTCATTATCTCTCTTTCCCTCTCTCTCTCTCCCTCTCTCTCTCTCTCTCTCTACATCATGACCTTTCCTTCTATTCTCATCCCCTGTTTATTCTGCCAGCACTTCCACTGGGTATGTGAGAATCACACTGTGTGTGTGTGTGTGTGTGTGTGTGTGTGTGCGCGTGTGTGTGTTCTACACCTTGTGAAGCCGTGCTGTGTGTGTGTGTGTGTGTGTGTGTGGAGGCTAAATTTGTCCACACACTGTTGTTAAAACTGTTAAATGCAGCAGAGGTCATGCAGGGGTCGCGTCTCAAACGCTGCTGCAGTAGTGCTCACACTAACAAGTGACACTGGGCCAGTCATTACAAAAACATGCATGTGACGTTGTGCTACTGTAGCCTGCTAGCTAGTGCGCTAATTATAAGCTAGGGTTAGCTAGCATCTGAGATTAGCACTGTATATAAATCAGCCAAAGCACTCACATACACACTATACACATTTGTCTAAATGCTACACACACACACACACACACACACACACACACACACACATACAAACACACCCCAGGTGACCAACTATCATAGTTTGGTTAAATAGAAATCTTTAAAAAAAAAAAATTCTACATTTTACTTCCTGGTCTTAGTCATGTGATCAGCCAAGAGCCAACGAAATGGGAGGATTATAAATCCTAAATGAAGAGCGTGTAAAAACACAGGCAAGAGACACGTGATAATACTATAAAAATATTTATGTGTTTGCTGTATGGGTCAGCCTCCACCCACCCACACACACACACACACACACACACTGCTGTACATTCTAAACTTAAACACACTAAGCGTTGTGCTATAGAATTGTTGTGGGCTGCAGGGCTTCAAGGTCAGCCTCCAACCACCCACCTTTACACACACACACACACACACACACACACACACACACACTCTGCATGCTTACTGGCTGATGGACACACACCCCCACAGCGCTCTCAGTGAGTGTGTGTGTGTTGTGTGGTGTTAGTATGTGTTTTCCATGAAGACAGATGGTACCACAGAGTGTGTGTGTGTATGTGTGTCATGTGACATCTCTTCACCTGACAGACACACACACACACACATCTATTGATCATCTTTATATATATATATATATATATATATATATATATAATGTATTATTTATTATTATATAATATTTATTTGAGGCTAAAAACTAAACGTTAAACGTTAACTAAAACTAAACCTCAACGCCACAGAGAAGAACAATGAAACGCAGGCTGTGATTTAAAGAGCTTTTTAAGCTTTTTTAAGGAGGGAAAAAACAATCAAACATCAAACACACCTACAGAACTGTGAGACAATCTTTGTTTTTTTAATTGCCTAATCTTGCCTAATGCACCGTTAATCCATAAGTGATGATAACAGTGTTAATGTAAATCTGTCCTGCTTATGGGGTTAATATTGAAAATGCGCCATCTGCTGGTTAACAGAGAAGAGCGCAGTGAAACCCTGCGAGCTGACAGAGTCTCTAGTGGACATAATTGGTACTGCAGGCAAGGGATCATCAGCGCTTGTTTTACAAACGTAAGGACTAAAATCGCTAAACACAGAAACACTGAGCACTGGGACTGAGCACTTTATAGCTTTAACAATCCATATTAAAGACCTAGTGTCTAGATCTGTGTCAATATTAGTAATTTAATTTATATGTACACAATACGGAAGAGCACACAATGTATAAATGTTGATTGATTGATTGATTGATATATACATTCACCGGCCAGTTCATTGGATTCTCTGAGCACACGACATGTGGAACCTCGAAAAAGATGCACAAGAACACCCCAGGCGTCGCTCCTGCCAGCTAAGAACAGCAAACTGAGGCTGCAGGTCACATGGGCTCACCAACATCAGACACCAGAAGATCGGAGAAACGTCACCTGACGATCTGATCGTTGGTCTACCACGTATCAGAGGTTCAGACTGGTGGTGGTGTGATGGTGTGGGGGAGATACTGTTTCTTGAGACACTTTGGGGCCCTTACTACCCTTAGTAGCAGGGTTTAAATCCCACAGCCTGCCTGAGTATTGTAGCTGAACGTGTCCATCCCTTTATGAGCGCAGGATAGCGCAGCAATTCACCAAGATAAAATCATCTATCTCACACTGGTTTATTCTGATTTTGATGAAAATCAGATGTCTAAGCCTTCTAAAAAAAGTCTGGATTGAGTGAAATGGAAAAAATGTCCAGGTCCAATGTATCACTCACTCACTCACTCATCATCTATACCGCTGTATTCAGGGTCACGGGGGGCCTGGAGCCTATTCCAGGAGACAAGTTGGGGTACACCCTGGACAGGGTGCCAATCCATCGCACGGCGCACACACACACACACACACACACTAAGGCCAATTTGGGAACGCCTATTAGCCTGACCTACATGTCTTTGGAGTGTGGGAGGAAACCGGAGTACCCGGAGGAAACCCACCAAGCACGGGGAGAACATGCAAACGCCACACACACAGAGACGGGAATCGAACCCGGACCCTGGAGGTGCAAGGCAACAGTGCTCAGCACTACACCACCATGCCGCCAGGTCCAACATATAAATAAATTAAATGTGTGTGTGTGGGTGGGTGTGTGGGTGTGTGTTCTAGCGTACAGTGCATTTCCACCATTCAATTTAATACTGATACCTGGTCTGGCCTGAGATCAGTTCAGGATCTGATCAGTCTGATTCAAATCATGTTCATGGAGGTACAGAACTATTCTGTGACACGTCAGACATCAAACAGCTCTGCGTGTGTGTGTGTGTGTGTGTGTGTGTGTGTGTGTGTGTGTGTGTGTGTGTGTGTGTGTGTGTGTGTGTGTGTAAACAAGATGAGAGATACAACAGTATTTTTTAAAATATTTTTTAAATTATTTCTAATTCATCCTCTTTCATATTTTAACCCTCACCCCTCCTAAATATAAACCCTGCACCCCGTCTCCACACACACCCTGCACCCTGTTTCCACACACCTTGCATATTTTACACCCTGAACATTAAACTAAACAGCCTGAACACTATACCCTACACACTGAACACTACACCTTATACCATACATTTTGAACACTTTACCCTTCAACCAATACCCTACACCCTAAACAACACCCTAAACTGTACTCCCTACAACCACACCCTGAACATTATACCCTACACTCTATGACTTACACCCTACACCCTACATCCTGCACCCTATGTTCTACACTTTACACCCTATACCCTGTACCTTACACTCTACACACTCCTGCTACACTCCTGAATGCTCCTACACCCTGACCCATATTAATGAAATTTTCCTCCTAACCAGTGTTATTTGCACGCTGACCTGGACCTGGCCCCGCCCCTTCCTCCGCCCCCCCCCCCCCCCCCCCCGGCCTGCTGTGCTGCTTTCCCTGATGTTGAGTTTATCCTCCCTCCTGTCTTTTTGTTTTGCAGCCCGTGTTGCTCTCGGCTGGTCACACGCCGCTCTACACCTCCGCCGTCTCCACACTGGTAAGGCATGAGAGATACAGAGAGTGCGCTGCTGCCTCCTGCTGGACAACTCACACTGGTACACCAGAGAACTGAAACTGCAAACAGACAGATATGACACAGAGTCTGTCCGCCTATCCGTCTGTCTGTCCGCCTGTCTGTCTGTCTGTCTGTCTGCTGCATTGATTAGCTTTAAATAAATCATGTAACTCACTGAAGGGATATTATCATGGGATTTTTTAGGGTGTTTCTCTAGCACTCGTTCACACACACACACACACAGACACAGACATACACATACACACACACTTCAGCAAAATTTAAGCAGTGAAATCCCAGTCTCCATGGCAACAATACGCCTTCTCCGTTACCAAAAAAAGTTTCATCACTCGTGTACCAAATTGTTTCATGTTCACTATTCAGTGTAGGGTGTGTGGCTCAGGGCACTGTGGAGAGATGGTGGTGTTAGTGATGGTGTTTAGGTGGCCTACAGAGTGAACACTACAGAGTGATGATGATGAAATGTGAGTGAGGGGGTTTAGGTGGTTTGGGACACGCCGTCTGTCGTGTGGGGTCAGGTGTGTGACATAACAGTGATCTGTACACACGCGCGCACACACACACTATCATCCTCAGCAGGAGGTTAGACAGTGAGAAACCCGTCTCCGTGGCAACCGAGTGGCTGCCCTTGACATTTGGGGGCTGTTTGAAGTGGGAGGACGAAAAAAGTGGTGGAGTGTGTGTGTGTGTGTGTGTGTGAGAGAGAGAGAGAGAGAGAAAGAGGTTTCCTGAAGCATGCATACATACACACTTTTTAAAATGCTTGTTTTTTCACCAAGAGCTGTTACTCTTCTGCATGCACCTATGTGAAAGAGGACACGCCCACTCTGCCTATAAAGAAATCCTATTGGTTGTTATTAGAGTCAGTGGAACAATGAAATCCTCTGATGTATGTGTTGGGTTTGTGTGTGTGTGTGTGTGTGTGTGTGTGTGTGTGCAGACAGTACATGACATATTGCATGCTGTAGGCTCTTTGCTTGATATATCTGTATCTCAGTGGAGAGATTTATTACATTAATGTAAGTTTTAACACTTTCAAATTCTTCTTGTGTGTGTATAAAAAACTCCACAGCGTTTTTGACCTCATTTAGATCTCTGCTCATCTATGATCTGATCCTCGAGCTCTGAGGACGGTCTGGTGCGCGGTACTGATCTCCACACTGAGACTCGGGTTTCTTGAGTGATGCTAAGCTGCTCGCTAGCTAGCTGTTAGCTACATTAGCATCAGAGCTGCAGTGAACGTATAAGGAGACGTGAATAGTATGTGTGAAAGTGAGGCATCTTTTCTTTCTTTTGTATTTTTCTTTTGTATTTTATGCATGTCTTTAAGACCAAGGTGTAAATTTCCAAATCTTGTCTGAGCATTTCAGCGAACCCGTTTCAGCGAACCTGTTTTAGCTACCTGTTTCTGCATACCCGTTTCAGCGAACCTGTTTCAGCGAACAAGTTTCAGCGAACCTCCTTGCTCAGACCTTACCCTTGTTTACGGCGTCACAGTTTATGATGTCATCAATCAGAACTGCAATGTGTTCGTTCATTCATTCGTTCATTCTTCTCGTTTTACGGCGGTTGGCATCCACTAAGTTGCATCATCGCCACCTTCTGGTCTTGATCCCGCTCATCCTCCTTTCAGTTGAAATACTTTCTTCATTGTCCTCTTTCTCCGTTTTCTAAAATACTGTTCACAGTGTCCTCAACCTTTCCACATTCCCATTGTTCCACCCCTGAAGGAGGAGCCTCCTCTTCGTCCCTCTTCGCTATGGTGACCCACAGTAATGTGTTCTATCAGATGCCATCTTCAGGCAGTGTAGATGCCTGGGCGTGGCCTATCACATGTTTAATCCCTCCCCTAACAGGCCACACCCCTGCCTATGTAGGTCAATACGATTTCCCTTAATCCACCTAACGCGTCCCCATCTTTCTATCAGGGCATCGCCGTCTCATGTGGGCTGTGACCGGGATCTGAGAACAGACTTTCACATTCTCAATAGAAACACACACACACACACACACACACACACTTCAAATCGAGTGTGAAGTGTCTTGCAGCTCTCATGTTGAGACTTTTCTCGTCTCTTCCCCGAGTGCAGAGCTCTTTCTCTCTGTTCCTGTATTTTAGGAGCTCAGGGGAAACTCGGCAGCTTTTCTTACACAATACATCTCTAATTACTGAGACAGATCCTGCATCTTATACACTCTCTCCCTCTCTCCCCCTCTCTCTCCCCCTCTCTCTCTCTCACTCTCTCTCTCTCTCCCTCTCCCTCTTTCTTTCTCTCTCTCACTCTCTCTGTCTCTCTCCCTCTCACACTCTCTCTCTCACGCTCAATCTCTCTCTCTCTCTCTCTCTCCTTTTTTCTCGCCAGTGAATGTTAAAAGTTGGTCCCTGCGGCTCTGAAGTAATTACAGGCCGGGAATCTACAGGGAATGAGGGATGAGCCCAAACAACACAATGAAATGTGTGTGTGTGTGTGCGTGTGCAGTCCTGGCTCTGATTCTTTATTCATATTACACTAAAGTGCAAACGCAGCTCTACAAATTCCAGCCTTACTGCGAGCTGCTTTCAGGCTAATCTGACACATTAGCATTAACATCTGTGTACAGACTCAAAAACAACTGCACAGGAAGTGCGTCCATATATGGAAATGAGAGCGGGGTTTCATGTTGTATTAGTGCATGAGTCCATATATGGAATGGATGGGCACAAATGATGAGTTGGGTGTGTCTCCAGGTCCATAAATGCAAATGAGATCAGGAGTCAGTGGGTGTGTCTTTAGGTCCTTTAATGCAAATGAGGTCAGGTGTTAGTGGGTGTGTCTCCAGGTCCATAAATGCAAATGAGATCAGAAACGGGTGTGTCTTTGAGTCTATAATGTATATGGAAATAAGATCTGCGTTCAGACATGCATGTGATAGACAGAAGGTCTCACTCTAAGACACACCCATCTGCCTTATTTAAAGACACACCCACTTATAGAAAGTGACAGATAGATGAGGAGAGAGAAAAGGATAATATAGTTTTTTATTGAAGTGAGTGTGAGTGACAGTGCCTTATATAACTCTCTAGCTCTCTCTCCCTCACACGCACACACACACACACACACACACACACACACTCAAGCCCCTTCAGCTACTTTTTCTTACCTGCCATTTCTCTTCCCTCCTTTGTACAGAGAGACGGAAAAGACAGGAGAGATATGAAACAGTGTGTGTGTGTGTGTGTGTGTGTGTGTGAGATGGAGATGGCAAGATTCACGTCTTCAGGTCATTATGAGTTTTCTGTGATTTTTAAAATTTCAACGAGGTACGATTTGGTGTAAGAGGCGGGGCTTGAAGGGGCGGAGTCACAGAATGCTCATAGATGGCCGTCCTGTCAATAACATTGAGTGTTGTGCTATACGGTGAAGTTTATGTGATTTGTATAGATGACATGAAGTTCTACTGTTTCCTGTATTGCATCATTAGGTTTATGTGACATCACAGAGGAAATGGGCGTGGTCTCAAGTTTGTAAACTTTGTTAGATCTAAAGAAGAAACTTTCACACCGAAAACCAAGGAGGGCTCCTTTAAAGCTGTTTTGACTGCATTTCAGTGTGTGTGTGTGTGTGTGTGTGTGTGTGTGTGTGTGTGTGTGTGTGTGTGTGTGTGTGTGTGTGAAATTCTCCCTCTCCGGTTGCCATGGTGATGTAATTCAGTTTTATTCCAGCAGCTCGCGGCAGTTCTGCATGAAAGTGGAGCCGGAGTAGGCATTTAGGAGAAACCAACTTTTACATCTCATACACCCACACCCACACACACACACACCATGTTGATCATCACCATCTTCTTGATCACAAGAACTGAACCCCTCATGCTGTCTTCTATATTTGTTTTCCTCGCTCTCTCTTTTCCTCTTTAACTATCTCTCTATATCCATTTCTCACATCCCTCTTTTATCCTCTTGTTCTTTTTCTTATCGTCTCCCTTTTCTTTACGTTCCTGCCTGTATACCTCGGTTTACATCACTCACTTTTTATCTCTTTTTTTTTATCATTTTCTCTCTTCATCTCTCTCACTGTCTGTGCTCCCTCCCTCCAGTATCTGGTGTGTGTGTGTGTGTGTGTGTGTGCTCTCCTCATTCCGAGAGTCGTTCTCTGTCTGTACTCTCCTCCGCATCTCTCCCTCGGTCTCTCAGCATGTTTGTGTCGGTTTGGTACGCAAAGAAAATGGGTCGCCGCTTCATCAGCAATGTGCGCAAAGGCAAAATCCAACGACAGCAGTGCATCATGGTGAGACCACACATGGTGTGTGTGTGTGTGTGTGTGTGTGTGTGTGTTTGTGTTAAGGAGAGGGACAGCTGTAAGTAACATGCTATACAGTGTGAGGGTGTAAGATAAATGTAAGTGTAATTGATTAGTCTATAATTATATTAAAGGTGTGAGTTTATTCGAATCACAGCGTTCACACGATCTGACTCACAATAATCATTTTGTTAGAAATTGTGACTCCATATATATGTTCACAATGTTTATATTCATATCTATTTTAATTTCATTTCATTTTAATACTACTTTCTATTCTAATTCCACTGCATTTGTTTTATCTTGATGTCTAGTAAAGATAAGATCTCGACTGACCTGAGGTTCGGGTCACTTCATCATTGATTCCTCATAAAGATTTGCTTGTTCTTCTGAATCTCTGCTGTTGTGTTCAGATGAAAAACTGAGTGTGTAATGAGAAAAACAGAACAACCTGTAATAATCATTAGCATCTGTTCTCTATAAAATGCCTATATGTCTGTATTTCGAGGAAGAATCATTTAAATTGGTTCAGAATAAGACACTCATGCACAGTGACGATCTTTTCAGAATGTTTAGGCTGAGATTAAATTACACACGCGCAATCTCCTCTCTTGTTATTACACCAGCAGAGGGCGCATGTGAACCTGGACGTGTTGTGTGAACGAGTGAATCTGAGTTGTGAATGAAACGGTTTACTGAATCAAACACTGAGTCTGGTTCAGGTTGTAAGGACTGTGTTTAAAGACTGGAAAAGGACTGAATTTGGTTAGACATAAATATGAATTTGACAGTTTACTACTGATGGTGGTCCTTAAACATCCGTAGTGACCAACATCGGCCCCGTGCAGCGCTCGTAATTATAAAATGAGCGTTATAGACTCGATCGCCGTAGTGACTCGTTCATCTTAGATACATCTTCCCTTTAGTTATTCAGTCATCTTCATTATAGCGACTCCTTTATTTTAGTGATTCCTTCATCTAAATGTCTCATTCACTTGAGTGACTCTCTCATTTAAGTGATTGGTGACTTTAGGGACTTTTTTATCAATTTAGTCAATTTAGTGATTCTTTCTTAATTCCTTCATCTTAAGTGACTCGTTCAACTCAGTGACTCCTTCATTATACTGACTTGCTTAACTTGATGACTCCTTTGTTATAGTGACTCGTTCATCATAGTGACTCATTTACATTTGTTTATTTAATCATTCTATTACCCGTAGTGGCTCAGTCCGCTGTGTTGTTTCCTGTTTGTTCACATTAGTGATCTGCTCGTCATGCTGCCTTGTTCACTTTTAGTAACTTTGTGAATGAGCCTTGTGTAGCAGGTAGCTATTGTCCTTTAGCTTAAAGATGGCAGACTACAAACCCTGACTCCTTTCTTTCCTACCACTACACACTCTCTTGTCCTCACACAAACCTCCTCAGCCTTCTATCTTTTAAACCCATGAAGTCTGTGGTACAGCATGGAAATGATTTACTTACTACCTGGAAGCTCAGTCATATCAGGTGGCATGGTGAGATCCACATCTGTTCCAGGCAGATTCTCCAGTGGTATCCCTCAAGGCTCAGTATCTGGTCCTCTTTGGTTTTCCTTTAATATCTCAATCTCTTGATGAGGTCATTTCGTCACATGGCTTCCCATACACCTGCTATACAGATGGCACTCAGGTCATCCTCTCCCTCCCTCAGACACATGTTAAATTAGCACTGCAAGGCAATGTGCATGAAAGACATGAAAGCACATCAGTACATAACTCTGGATTGGGGTGTCCACCAAACGCCTTACATGGAACTATAACGTAAATGACCGGCCTAGCTATCTATTCAACATGAGCTCGTTATGTGTTGCCATGGTGACACCGCGACCACATGGATATCAGTGTCCATGATGTCATCAGTTTTATCATCAATTGTCATTGCGTGTCTGGAGAAGTGTCAGAAGGAACTAAAAGGAGAACGTGTTAATGAAGACGGCGAGTCTACAGCGCTCAGAGTTATGAATAATAAATAAACTTTCTATATTCTACTGAAATGAGTGAAAAAAACCCTCAGAAACTGTAACACCGCCTTGTGATCGGTTTCACTTTTTTTAAATAATCAATAAGTGTCATGGAGAGATGGAGAGAAAGAGAGAAAGGAAGAAAAAGGGGGGAAAAAGGAAGAAGAATACATAAACATGGTGGAAAAAAACTATAAAGTGGTGTGTGTGTGTGTGTGTGTGTGTGTGTGTGTGTGTGTGTGTGTGTGTGTGTGTGTTCATTTATTCATTAGATGTGTTATTGAGACAAATATTGCAGCTCTGTTTCCTTCCAAACCCCTTAGGGACAAAACACAGAGCCAAACACACACACACACACACAGGTTCTTCACTGACAATCACTTATTATGACAAAAATAATAGAGAAAGAATGTTTTGTTTTTGTATTGTGTGTGTGTATGTGTGTGTGTGTGTGTGTGTGTGTGTGTGTGTGTGTGTGTGTGTGTGTGTGTGGTTCATTATTCTTTTTTCTCTCCCACACATGCCCGTGTGTGGGAGGTTTGCCTTGGATCTATGGAAGTGTGAGCATGTGTGTGTGTGTGTGTGTGTGTGTGTGTGTGTGTGTGTGTGTGTGTGTGTGTGAGTATTTTCCCTAGTGAGTTCTGCTCTCTTATTATTATTAGTACTGCACTCACACACACACACACACACACACACACACACACACACACACACACACACACACACACACACACTGGCCAGATAAATGGTTGTACACTCTAACCTTTTATTGGACCTCCTTTTTATTACAGTGTGTCTTCACCACGCTATTGTTACAATAGCCTTATGCCACGTCATGACATTTATTTCCATTCAGGTGGTCATGTGACTTCATTTTATTGCCACATAACTTTGCTGAGTCTAGACCTGAGCGACTGAAGCAACCCCAGATCATAACACTGTCTCCAGAGGCTTGTACAGTGGACACTATGCAAGATGGGAACATCGCTTCATCCGCTTCTCTTCTTACCCTGACACACCCATCACTCTGGAATAGGCTCAGTCTGAACTCATCAGGTCACATGACCTTTTTCCATCAGTCCAAAGTCTAGTCCTTTCAAACTTTCTAGAAAACTGAAGCTCTTTTCCCCAAAGAGTCTGACTGATAAGTGGTTTTCTTATGGACACAGCTGTTTAGTGCCGATCCTGTGAGTCCTCATCATATTGTGTGTGTGCTCTTACTTGAAGTCCCCTCTCACTAGTTGATAGTTGTCATCTTGATGAGAGAATTTCCTAACAGAAAGATGGGTGTGACAGCCCAAATCAGATTTTTTTGACATATTTAGATTGGAATCAGATTGTTTTCGTCTAGTCGGAACAGTAGGGAAAAAAACTGAATCTGATATTTGCAAATCCAATCTGAACCACACCCACAGGTAGTTTAAAATCAGATTAGCTGTATTACAGTCTGAAACACAGAACTTCTAGTCCACAAGATCATATGGTGTGGGACACGGAAAAACAAGCAGGGAGACGATGGAAATACTGCTTTTACATCCCTAAAGTTAATAGCACCAAAAAACTTCACAATCACAATCTTCACAACCAACTTACAGCATTGCAGATTTGGGCTGACAGTCTGAACAGAGACAAATCTGATCTGATTCATTTCATATAACATACTAACATACTAATAGAAAGACTGGAAAACTGGGTCGGGCTTTCTGCGATGGTACTCAAATGGTTCAGGTCATACTTAGAAGGGAAAGGTTATTATGTTAGTATCGGAGAGCACAAGTCTAAGTGGACGTCCATGACATGTGGAGTCCCACAAGGATCAATTCTTGCACCGCTCCTGTTTAGCCTGTGTATGCTCCAACTAAGTCAGATAATGAGAAAGAACCAAATTGCCTGTCACAGCTATGCTGATGATACCCAGCTTTACCTAGCCTTATCTCCAAATGATTATAGCCCCGTAGACTCCCTCTGCCAATGCATTGATTAAATTAACAGTTGGATGTGCCACAATTTTCTTCAGTTAAACAAGAAGAAAACTGGAGTCATTGCATTTGGAAACAAAGATGAAGCTCTGAAGGTGAATGCATACCTTCAGTCTAGGGGTCAAACAACTAAAAATCAATTTAAGAATCTTGGGGTGATTTTGGAGACAGACCTTAGTTTCAGTAGTCATGTCAAAGCAGTAACTAAATCAGCATACTATCATCTCAAAAACATTGCAAGAATTAGGCGTTTTGTTTCCAATCAGGACTTGGAAAAACTTGTCCATGCCTTTATCACCAGCAGGGTGGATTATTGTAATGGTCTCCTCACCGGCCTTCCTAAGAAGACCATTAGACAGCTGCAGCTCATCCAGAACGCTGCTGCCAGAATTGTGACTAGAACCAGAAAATCTGAGCACATCACACCAGTCCTCAGGTCCTTACACTGGCTGCCTGTAACATTCAGGATAGATTTTAAAGTACTTTTACTCGTTTATAAATCACTCAATGGCCTAGGACCTAAATACATTGCAGATATGCTCACTGAATATGAACCTAACAGACCGCTCAGATCATTAGGATCGAGTCAGTTAGAAATACAAAGGGTTCACACAAAACAAAGGGAGTCCGCTTTTAGTTATTATGCTGCCCGCAGTTGGAACCAGCTTCCAGAAGAGATCAGATGTGCAAAAACACTAGTCACATTTAAATCTAAACTTAAAACTCATTTGTTTAGCTATGCATTTATTGAAAGAGCACTGTGCTACGTCTGAACTGACTGCATTATTTAATGTTTATCTAATATTTTTAACTGTTTTATTTTTATTTTAAATCAAATTTAATTAGTTTTAAAAGTTTTATTATTTGTATCTTTAATCAAATTTTACATTTTTATTTATTTATTTATTTATTTTTAAGTTTTATTGCCATTATTTTCTATTTCATTTTATCATTATTTTCTTCTCTTTTATGTAAAGCACTTTGAATTACCATTGTGTATGAAATGTGCTATACAAATAAACTTGCCTTGCCTTGCCTATAACAGAGTGCACAGTCACTCCTAAAGATCAGATTTGTGAAACACACCGGATTTGCCTGCGGGCTAAACAAGACATTTTTAATCCTTTCATCTTAAAATCTATCTTTAGTCTTAACAGAAATCTAGATATACATAATATGGTTAATTAGCATAACTCTGCTAGATAACAAGCTAATTTTACTGATTATTACTTCCCAGGTGTTCGTTGCAGTCGTCTAGTTTTATCAAGCATGCTAGTCAGCAAGAATTATCGAGCTTCCACTAGCTAGAATCTAATTAGCTAACAAGCTAATAGTTTCTAGGTTAGTTTCACTGACAGGAAACATGATGAACATGAAGACGTTTATACCGCGACCTAACAAAGCTCCAGAGTTTACAGCAGAAACATCTCACTGCAGGGAAAGGGTAAACTCACTAAATGAGTGTGTGTGTGTGTGTGGAGTCATTATGACAGAGTTAGCGGTTAGCAACGCTACATTACTCTCGCTGTGATGTGAGGCGAGTGAGAGAAAGTGTGATGAAAGCTGCGGGAGGCGGCGAGCGTGTATCCGACACAGCGGGGACCGGGAGAGCTTGTGGAGCGAGGGATGATGGATGGGACGGATTACAGAGAGAGAACAAGGGAGACAGAGAGGAGGCGGAGATGGAGGTGTAGAAGCGAGGGAGGGGAGGGAAAGAAACAAGAGAGAGAGAGAGAATTAGGTTGAGAGGTTCTTATTAGTTTGTTAACTTTCTGAGAACCTAAAAAAAAGGCTTTTTTTATCACTGTATAAACCTGGTTAGCTCCTGTGTGTGTGTGTGAGCAATGGGCATTTCTCTGGGACTGGTGTTTGACATATGTGGTACATGGTGGTAACATAGCATGGGCCCCAAGCTGGGACTTGAGAAGCCACTTAATAACCTGATCAAAGCTGTGGTGTGTAGCACAGATGACGTTTCTGAAGCCATGTGATGAGAAGAGCATGGCGCTCTCAAGCGCTAGAGTGGGTCACAACCATGATGGCAGCAAAGCCAGGGTGTGCTGCAGACGCAGAATTTTGGAAGCTGGGTGATCATGACATCTTCAAAAACAGATGGTGGAACTAGCAGGACATCCGCAGCACCAGGGGATGCAGCTGGAGTTGGCTGGTGCGGTGTCGAGCATGGCATGAGTGTACAGGACATAATTTGGGCACAACATGCCATAACTCTGTTAAAGCATGGCAAACTATCAATCTATCTATCAATCAATCTATCTATCTATCATGATTTTGATTAAACAGTATCTTTAGCAGTGAGCCTTCCTCCTGAAGCTCCTGCATCCACCAAACGGCACACCTTGATGTCCTTCTACATGAACTGAACAAACAGCACTGCTTGATAAACGTCCAGCTGTGCTGCTTGCTGTCCAGAGTCCAGATGTTACTGTTAGCGCTGGACTGGCACTTTGCTGCTGTTCTCTCATCCGAGCGCCACGCGAGGAGCTGCCCTCACAGCTAAACACACACACTCCTTGTTGCCGGGTTTATGGCATATTACGAGCCGAGACCCCGCCTGTCAGACCGGCCTCACTGCTTTCCTAGCAGGCTGTTTATCACCAACATCATCACTAATTACAGTTAATTACAGAAGAAGCCTGTTTGCTACGTCCAAAACCTGCTCTTGTGTTCTGTCATGGAACAAGTGTGAAGCAGAACATAAGCACAACTGTATCTCTAATAAACAGAAATGTAAATCAAGAGATACACTAGGGCTGGGTAATACTGAGTAACTAGCATGGCAACCCAGATGTGTAAACTGTGTGTGTGTGTGTGTGTGTGTGTTTGTGTGTGAATTTAATACGCTTGTTCATATTCAATGAATTCTCATTCATATTTATTCATTAGTACTGGAATACTTAATAATAATTCAAAAGCAGTTTTTGTATGGAAGCACTGGTATGGAGAACACACACACACACGCTCTTTTGATGCTGAATTTTGACCCACCTCTTTCTCTCTACCTACAGTCTCAGTTATATAATCATAATTCTGGGGCACTGTAACTGTAAAACATCAACATCTCTGTCTGTCTGTCTCTCTCTCTCTCTCTCTCTCTTTTGTGGTGTGCGTTTTTGAGGTTGCTCCATCTCATGCACTTTTGCCTGAGTGGCATCACTGTTCAGCACCTATTACATAACAGGGACAAGTGTGTGTGTGTGTGTGTGTGTGTGTGTGTGTGTGTGTGTGTGTGTGTGTGTGTGTGTGTGTGGTTCCCACTGGATTGTGGGCGCACAAAGTAAGGATGGAAATCCGTTACACGCAAGACACCTACAAAGAGAGAGAGAGATAGATAGAAAGAAAGATGGAGAAACAGAAAGAGAGGAAAAGACATGAGAGAGCAAAAGAAATGGACAGAAAAGACATGGAGAGAGAGAATTTTTTATATAAAATGTTGATATTTGATAGGTAAGGCCTAACAAGCTGTACCCATCATCACTGGCTTCTCAATCTTAGAACACGATGTGTGATTAGCAGATGTCTTTGACCTGGAGTGGGCGACACCCAACTGTAGCAGTGTCCACACAGAATGTCTTTAAGTACCTCGCATCCTCCAAGAATCAACTATGTCTCAGCCACCAAAGTCAGCAGAGGCCGAAAAGGAAATCCATATTGGAAGTTTTGTCATGCTAACGTCTAGGATGTCACTGTGTGGGTTGTTGTGGTCCTGCCGGCTGATTCTGAGGATGTGCTGGAGGCACCGCATGTGGAATGGATTACGTCTGTGTTCGTGCTCCAAGTCTCACGTCTGTATTGTAAGGTGCTGAGAACACAAGCCTGGTAGACTTGGATTTGAGTATGTTTGGTCAGTGCTTTATTCTCCCACACCCTCTTAGTCAGCGTGATGGTGTTTCCCTTCGTTTGATGCCGAGCTAGAGAGTCTTGCCCACAGTTGAGTCCATGGTGCACGATTGTTGATGAGGAAGGAGCTCAAGTCATTCTTCCTCAGGAAGACTAATGCATTGGTAAGGTCCATGAACATCATGTAGAGTATCTTGCCTTGCTCTCTGAGTTTCTCCTAAAGCTGTCAGAGAGAAGATCTTATCAGTAGTTAACCTGCCTGCCCTAAAGTCATGTAAGCGCAGCTGAGCTTTGAACATGCTCAGGAGGAAGATTCCTCTGTTATTGTTGCAGTCATCGCAGTCACCATTGTTCATGGTGGAGTCACACACATCTTTGGGTACTGTGATTCCATAAGAGGCAGCCTTGTAATCTTGCACTTCATCACTAGTCGATGGCTTTGCTGAGCTCATCCAAAGACGACACTCCTCCATGAAGGGCAGATTCTTTGTACTTCTGATGGTGGAATCAGAAACTGATGAAATCTTGAGAGTACAATCCAGATATTGCTCCACACATCCAGCCAACTGTTTCTCACTGTTGGTGATCTTGTCCCATTTCAGAACTCTCGGGGTGAGGGAGCAGTTCCTTCCACAGCAGGGCGTAGGGGCTCATTAATGCCGGCTTGTCTGTATTAAAAAGTCTATAATTAGGATGAGAAAGTGGGCAGGGGGATAGAACAGTTAGACAGTTAGGTCTCTATATAGACTGAGACAAGTGGGACAATATAGTGACCCAGGTGGGATGTTCAGTGAGACAAATGAGGGATATAGTGGGACAGGTGGAGGTTGACTGACACAGATATGGCATAGAGTGAGACAAGTGGTGAATATAGTGAGAAAAGCCAGAGAGAGCGTGAGACAAATGGGGATAGAGTGAGAAAAGTGGGGATAGAGTGAGAAAAGTGAGGGAGAGAGTGGGGCAAGTGGGGTATGGAGTGAGACAGGTGGGGTATGGAGTGAGAAAGGTGGGGTATGGAGTGAGACAGTGTGTGAGAGAGAGAGAGTGGTTTGACTTATTAGGTAGCTCTGGGTGAGATAGCAGCAGATTAAAATGTAAATGAAATAAAATGTAAACATCAGTTTACACAGAGTCAGATGTGCAACATGTGTCCGTTTGTATGTGTGTGTGTGTGTGTGTGTGTGTGTGTCTCTGTTACATAATCACCTGAGGAAGCGGCTTGAATGGTGTGAGAGCGAGGACAATTAGAGTGAGGACTCAGTGGATGTGTAGAGACGGATGATCCTCACTGAGAAAGGCAACAACATGAAGAATAAAAGTGAAAAGAGAGAGAGAACGAGTGGAGAGAGAGAGGGAGAAAGAGGGAGAGAGAGAGAGCAAGTGGAGAGAGAGAGGGAGAGAGAGAGAGCGAGTGGAGAGAGGGAGAGAGAGAGGGATAGAGAGAACGAATGGAGAGAGGGAGAAAGAGGGAGAGAGAGAGTGAGTGGAGAGAGGGAGAGAGAGAGCGAGTGGAGAGAGAGAGAGAGACGGAGAGAGGAGGAACAGAGAGAGAGAGGGAGAGAGGCTGCTTTCAGCTTGTTATTCTGCTCTGTAAGCACAAAAAAAAATCCCTCACATCACGGTAATGAAGAAATTGCAGCTCAAAGAGAAGATTCTGGAAGACGGAGAGAAGGAACGACACACACACACTCAAAGAAGAGTGAAAAGAAAGAACGAGAAATAGGCGGGGAAAGGGGAGAAATTAGGAATTATAGAGAGGTGGAGTGTGAAAGAGGGATAGATTGAGAAAAGAAAGAGAAATGAATTGATGGAGAAAGCAGATAAAGAATATGAATGGAAAAGAGAATTAAAAGAAAAAGAGAAATGAGTGAAAAGGATGGACAGAACCTAGACTCTTTGAAGAATGCTTAACAAACCCAGTTCCATTGCAAACCCTTTTTGGATGATAAGAACCTTTGCATAGCCAAAGGACTATAGTAGCAGGAACATAAAGGTTCCTTGTTCTTCACTGTCAGGTGGATTCGGAGCTCTACAACAGAGCGTTATTCTATCAGAAAAGGTTTCCCTGATTGCAAGCAAAGAACCTGCGAAGAACCCCTTTTTGTAGTGAGAGTGTGTATTATCGGGTTAATTCTGCAGCACATAACTAGTGCCTATCATTTTCTCGTGAGATTTTAATCCTGATCAGGTTCTACCAAGAACATTTAGCTCCTTGGTTCTTTGGACACTCAAAGCAAACAGGGTTCTTTAAAGATAGATAGAGTTGGTCTGTACGGTCCGCAGTACCGGAGAGAGCAGCTGCCTGACCACACCCACATTCACGCCCAGTCACAGAAGCACTTTTAGCAACAACACACATCTGATAACGTTCTGTCGTCTTAAACAACACGCCGTCTCTGCAGTAATCGCTTCTAAGTCCTTCTGAATCGCCTCTGAACCGTCCGCGTCGTTCTGTTCATGGCTAATGCTTAGCTACAAAGCTAACTAGCTTCTAACACAAGGCTGAATCCCAAATCCCTCTCAAACCCCTGATCAAGGGCACTACTTGTTGTGTACACCCTACATAGTGCACTAGCTTTACATTTGATGCTATTTGGAATTTAACCCTAGAAATCTGCAGTAAATCTGCTGAGTTTCTCAGGACCGTCCACCACCTCCATGGTTTATTCTCCTCACCTTCTGCCTACAGAGTACCGCTAAGAGTTTAACACTACTCTCACGGCTGTTAATTACACTGACTGTCGCTCGTCAGCTCTACCAGTCACTGGTAGTTAGTTCTGCCAAATGTAGAAGGATATGTGTGGACGGAGCTAAATAACTGGTTAAATCAAGAAACAAATCATAATCATAAGCTCGTGCTTACAACCGCATCACAGCCATGCTGATATTCAGCACAACAGCACCAGACCTCGAGTGTGATATTGATTAAATGATAGAATTCTTCTTGTAACTTTGGAGTAGTACTGTGTGATCTAATCAGGAGAAGTACTTTATGATGATGGCATGATCTCACATTTGATTGGAAAGTAATGTTATTGCAAATGAGGAGAAAATCCTGACCATTAAACACACACACACACACACCATCCGGCAACGAGAGTGAGTGAGTGTGAGAAAGTGAGAAAACATGTGCAGAGTCTCCCTCCTACACACCCATCCGTCCTGTTCTCACTCCATCTCTCTCTCTCACACACACACATGCAGTGAAGTGTGTGTTATTTGTAACAGAATGACAGTAGAATTCCCACAATGCACAGCCACAGTCACTAATCTCTCTCTCTCTTCCAGGCAAATTCTCCACCAGTGGTAGTAAACACAGATACACTTGATGGTTCACCTTACGTAAGTATCTCACTCTATTACACACACACACAAACACACATACACACACAGATATTTGACATTGATGTGTGTGTGTGTGTGTTTCAGGTTAACGGGACAGAGGGAGAGATCGAGTATGAAGAGATCACGCTGGAAAGAGTGAGTTTTTACATATAGACACTTTAAAGATACCTACACTCTAAAAACTGCTGGGTTAAAAAACAACCCAACCATAACCCAGCTGCTGGGTCACTATTGGACAGAACGCGTGCTGGGTTGTTTTGACCCAAGTGCTGGGTTGTACCATTTAACCCAGATTTCTGGGTTGTACCATTTAACCCAGATTTCTGGGTTGTTCATCTGACCCAACCAGTGGGTTAAACTGACACTCTTGCTGGGTTAAATGTTAAAGTGCTGGGTTATTTTATTTGACCCAACCAGTGGGTTAAATTGACACTCTTGCTGGGTTGACACATTCCATTAGATTTTTTTATTTTCAAAAAAGACACAAAATGTACACAACTTCACATAATGTAAATAGATAGTCACAGAATAAGAAAATGTGAATAACTTAATTTTTACCAAAATGTCAGACAAAACCATATAATCTTAAGCTGACCATTTGTTAAATATAAAATAAATGTACTGTAACATAAACACTCTGTAAAACAAAAACAAGAGACAAAGTTTTTTTTTTACATTTAATACAATGTTTAAAAACTTTATAAGATTTGTATTGAAAACTTCTATATAAAATGCCCACATTACACAAATATTTCCCATCTTAATATTTTAACTATCCGTAATTTAACTATTACTATTTAATTTCCTTCAGAAATTACAAAACTTTTTAAAATATTATTGATTAAATGTTGGCTGAAAAAACTGTTGTCCTCAAAAATGTAATGACAAGAGATGAGTACTCGTGTCCATCAATCTGATCTACAGTATGCTGGAGAAACTCCCAGGTGAGAAGACACTTCTTAACATCAATGACAAAAAAAAAAACATCCTTCACCAAAGAGTCTGTATCAATGGCATTGCCTCCAACAATGGAAAAGGTCTGTCAGGTCCCTCTTGTCTCATCCCCAAGGAACACAACATGGAACAGTGCTCCAGTCATCTCCATATTTTGCAGATATCATCCTCATCATGTTGGTCCACCTATGGATTATACAGCATCACTTAGTGTTGCAATATAACTAACATTTACGTTGAGCATTTTTGTTAAGGACGTACAGCTACATATGCATTTAATGCAAAACATTTTTTCTCTTGTCAATACACAAAAATACATAACGTAAACATGAATTTAGTGTATATTTTTGAATAATTTACCTTACTATTTAACATGTGAGGGATAACAGGATACGGCGCTCCATCTGGATTTAATACAAAACATTCACCCCTTTTCAAATTCTCAACAAACACTAGATGAATATGATATTTAATGATGAATTTACAACTTATAATAAATATTTTATAAGAATAAAGAAAAAGCTGGAGGCTACAACTTATCCATGACGCTTTCTCATTTTTTGAATAACAAAACAGAATAGGAAAACAATATTAATTCCACACAATATTAATATAAAAAATATATATTTTAAACAATAAAATATGTTTGCTCCTACCACAAGTTACTAAAAAAAAGTAAAAAATTTACATTAACTTACCATAATATCAGTGCTCTGAGCATGATCCAGTCAGAAGTGAAGAATCTAGAAAGTTCTCCAAAGAATAAACCAACTGCTGGGTCAAAATAACACAACCAGTTTTTTTTTTTAACAGACAGAAACAGAAGACATATTAAGACTGTCATTAAACATATCCCAATAGCTTCTTCTAACACCTATTAAATATGATAAAATATGTCAAGAGACTTTCCACGCACACAGCTTTAGCGAAGATTACTAGTAATTTACCTAAAATTACATTTAAGATTACATTTAGTATTTTTTTTTTATTTGTGTGTGCTACAAATGCACTTTTATCATAAAATAACTATAACTCCTCACACCCCCATATCAAAGTGCGACTAAAAAGGGTATAGTGCAAATAGAACGCAGCGTACAGGATGCTTCTCACAGCCGCGATATATTATACTATAATCAAAAAAATCCGCTGTTTTAACCACTTTAGAGACACCACAGCCAGCGGTCGTTTTCAGAAGTTTCTGCCAAGATGAGGCTATGTTTTGCGGCTACATAACCGCGGATCACCGTAGCATTGTGTGGAGCTCAAATCTCCGAAATCGTTGGGCCCTTTTTTAAATAGACGCTATCTTTAATAACCGATTGATGTTTTGAGCTGTACACACATACATTCTCGCTTAAACAACTCTTAAAACTACACTTTGTGACACAATAACAGTGATATTTCAAACATTTTGCAGACTGCCGTTTGGGGAAATAAAGAATAAACCAGTTGTTGGGTCAAAATAACCCAACCAGGTGTTCATTTGTAAATGACTCACTACATCTCATTTGACCCAGCATTACCCAACCCAACAATGTGTTTAAAGTCCCCGAAATAACCCAGAATTTTGACCCAGCATGAACAACCCAACAATGTGTTTACAGAAACAACCCAGCATTTTTTAGAGTGTATTACTATTATTATTATTACTAGTAGTAGTAGTAGTATTATATTACCATTGCACTCAATGTGTGTGTGTCTGTGTGTGCCTGTGTGTGTGCCTATGTGTAGGGTAACTCGGGTCTGGGCTTCAGTATAGCAGGTGGTACTGATAACCCTCATGTAGGAGATGACCCCAGTATCTTCATCACCAAAATCATCCCGGGGGGAGCAGCGGCTCAGGACGGGAGACTGAGGTAAGACACATACACACATACACACACACACACACACACAAGCTCTCTCTTTCATCTAATCCTTGTTTTACTCTCTGTTTGTCTCACCCTTTCTCTGTCTTTCCATCGGTCTGTCTCTCTCCCCCTCTTTCTGTCTCACTCTCAGGGTGAACGACAGCATCCTGTTTGTGAACGACGCTGATGTACGTGAGGTGAGTCACAGTCAGGCTGTCGAGGCTCTGAAAGAAGCGGGTGCCATCGTCCGTCTCTATGTCCTGCGCAGGAAACCCATCGCTGAGAAGGTCACCGAGATCAAACTCATCAAAGGACCCAAAGGTCTGTGTGTTTGTGTGTGTGTGTGTATCCTCTGGAGGAACCGTTGAAGGTTCGATGTTGAATCCTATAAGTGTATGCCATCAGAAAGCGTTCCTGTTAAGAACCCATAATTATACAGGGAGCCATTATAGAACCGTTCTCTTAATGGTATATGTTTTATATTTAGCACATGTCAGGTGTTTAGTTTTAGCTTCTGCACACTTTAGGGTTCTCCTAAGTGGGGTTCTTACACTTTATTCTTAAGAACCACTTTGAACCCTCCAAGATTCCTTAAGAAGGACAAGAAGGCAAAGAGCATGTAAGGGTTCCAGATCCAGGTTACTGTTTAAAGAGCTGAGATTAAACAGTAAACCTCATCATTAACAATATTCATTATTCCTAAAATGTTTGGTTTATACCTTTGGGAAACAATAAAGGTTCTCAGCAGAACCATTTACTCTATAAGGAAGGGTTCACCCGTTTTTAAAAGATAAGAATCCATAGAATAATCCAGAAAATCCTCACAGAACCCTACAACTTTGCAATTTGATATAAGGTTCTACACAGAACCCTTAAAGGTCCTTTGGGAAACTCTTGTAGAACATCCCTATGGAATGTTTTTCCTATCAGAAAGAGTTCCTGTAAATGTTAGAAAGTTTTATGGACGTTTTGAAGCACGCTAAATTTTCCAGAGAGTCCGTATTAAATAACCTTCACTTTCTAAGAGTGTGTGTGTTAACTGGGAACCTCTGCCAGGAGTTACCAGAATACTTGGAAAACCTTTATCAATAAGTTCTTTTGGGGTTCTCTAGTGTTCATGGGATAAGTTAGATTGTAGAAAGCATTCTCTAAACATAAACCTTTTAAAAAAACATAAAACTAGACATCTTAATTATCCAATGACACCTTAAAGAGCCCTTAAAGAACCTTCTTGTTCTAATATTCTGGTCATTCTGGTAATGATTATTACTGCTTAAAATCTAGAATATATTTAAGAAGCTGCATATGAAGGGGGGAGAAAATGGGCCTAAAAGAGAACCTTGTGGTACACCATGATAGAATTTCTGCATTTTATGGCAATCTCTCTCTCTCTGTCTCTCTCAGGTCTGGGTTTCAGTATAGCAGGTGGTGTTGGTAATCAGCACATTCCCGGTGATAACAGCATCTACGTCACTAAAATAATTGAAGGTGGAGCAGCACATAAAGACGGGCGCCTGCAGATCGGAGACAAAATCTTGGCGGTGTGTTTAACAATGACATAGAACAGCATAGAAAAGCAATTAGATAAAAGTTCTCATATTTATGTGACTCAGTTATAACATCACATTATACTGGAAATAAAAGAGGCATTAGAGCTGATATTTGGCCAGATTTCTAACACTCCCACAATTATACTGATCCTAAATCACATGATCACCTATTACATGACCACTAGGTGGCACTGAAGCTCTGAGTCAGTGAGACATGTACACAGCCATTAAAAAAGAGAATTGATGAGCTTAGCAACCTGATGCTATTTGGTTAAAATCTGGCAGAGGAATCTATCAAGGAATATATTTAGGAGTCACATTGATGTTTGGCTAAAATGATATCATGGATCATATTTAGCTAAACTTAAAGATAAACACTTTCACACATCATCATTATGGCTAATTAGTGTCCTCCTGTCAGTGGCTAAATGATGCTAAGCTCTGCTCTAACCTAGACACATCCAGTGTATACATCTCATACAAACCCCGATTCTAGTGAAAAATTAAAGACATTCAGGCCTCTAGATAACATTGGCACTTAAAGCCACAGTGCTGCACCATGAATAGACATCATGAACTCAATGTTAGCTAAAACAAAGTTAGTTATCTAGAAAGACAGTTAGTTAGTTAGACAAGTCTGTTACAGCCAGCTCCTCAGTTAAAACCTGACCTAGAGATCAAATGGTCGCACTTCAGTTTCTCCATGTAGAGTTTACATGAGCTTTCCAGGTTTGTTAATTTGCTAGTGTAATTAGCTAACTAGCACACACTAAGCATGTTAAACTCTTAATTAGCAAGCCAACTTCATTGATATGATTATTAGCTCCAGTTTATGCTACCAGGGGGCTACAGACTTCTTTAGACCTTCAGTAAGACTCTATGGACGTTCTGCTTTGAGACAGAATTGTACTAGAGTTCTATGTTCTCTAGAACAGCTGTGAGGAAAGGGACAAGGGACACATGCACGTCTTTACATTTAATTCTAATTTGAGGTGTGGTTAGTAACCTCTAGCTGTGATTTGCAATGTGGAGCTATGTTTAATAACGTAGCTGTGATTAATAAAGTAACTGTGGTTGGAACTGTTTTCCTGGGGTTAGTAATGTCTAGCTGTTATTAGATTCATGTAGCTGTTATTATTAATGTTTAGCTGTAATTACTAAGCTGTGGCTGTGATTAATAAGAAGTAACTGTTGTTAGTAATGTGATCAGTGCTAAATATATTGTGGCTGTGATTAGTCACCTGAAGCTGTGATTAGCCACATGTAGCTGTGATTAGTCATCTGTAGTTGTGATTAACCATGTGTAGCTGTGATTAGCCACATGTAGCTGTGATTAGTCATCTGTAGCTGTGATTAGCCACATGTAGCTATTAGCCATCCGTAGCTTTGATTAGACACCTGTAGCTGTGATTAGCCATGTGTAGCTGTGATTAGTCACCTGTAGCTCTGATTAGCCACATGTAGCTATGATTAGTCATCTGTAGCGGTGATTAGCCACATGTAGCTATGATTAGTCATGTGTAGCTGTGATTAGCCACATGTAGCTTTGATTAGACACCTGTAGCTGTGATTAGCCGTGTGTAGCTGTGATTAGTCACATGTAGCTCTGATTAGCCACATGTAGCTATAATTAGTCATCTGTAGCTATGATAAGTCTTCTGTAGCTGTGATTAGCCACATGTAGCTGTGATTAGTCACCTGTAGCTGTGATTAGTCACCTTAGCTCTGATTAGCCACATGTGGCTATGATTAGTCATCTGTAGCTGTGATTAGCCACATGTAGCTATGACTAGTCATCTGTAGCTGTGATTAGCCACATGTGGCTATGATTAGTCATCTGTAGCTGTGATTAGCCACATGTAGCTATGACTAGTCATCTGTAGCTGTGATTAGCCACATGTAGCTGTGATTAGTCACCTGTAGATATGATTAGCCATGTGTAACTGTGATTAGTCTCCTGAAACTGTGATTAATTCAATTCAATTCAATTTTATTTCTATATCGCTTTTACCAATGGTCATTGTCTCAAAGCAGCTTCACAGAAATTAAAAGAAAATGAAAAGAAAATTTATGGAAGTGTATATGTGTAAGAAAAATGTGTTTAGATAATGAGATTGTCCCTGATGAGCAAGCCAAGGGTGACTGCGACAGTGGCAAGGAAAAACTCCCTAGGATGGCAATAGGAAGAAACCTTGAGAGGAACCAGACTCAACAGGGAACCCATCCTCATTTGGGTGATAACAGATAACAGAAATTGTATAACATCATGTGTGTTATGCAACTGAAAGTTCAGTATAATAGAAGTTATTTAAATTAACATGAAGTCCAGTTCAGCACAAGGGATGAGTCAGCAGGTGCAGAGGGCAGATGGGTTCGGGATCATTGGGAGCTCAGGAGCAGCATGTGTAGCTTCAAACCAACATGAAGAAGAATCCAGCTGGAGCTGGTCCTTCTCTGGATGCCTCAGGGTCATCACAGGGTTGGCCTCTGTGTACTGAAGCTGGCACAATCTCCAGATGCCTCAGGATGGGTGGAAAAATAAAGAGCAGGTAAAAAGAATTAGCGTGGTTGCCATTCAGGATAGATGTACTGGAGTATGAGGTAAACAAATTAATTATGTGTATGCCAGATAAAAAAGATGCGTCTAGAGTCTACTTTTAAACTGGGAAACTGTGTCTGAGCCCCGAACACTGTCAGGAAGGCTATTCCAAAGTTTTGGAGCTAAATATGAAAATGCCGTACCCACTTTTGTAGATTTTGATATTCTGGGAACTACCAGAAGTCCGGAGTTTTGTGATCTTAAGGAGCGTGGTGGATTGTAGGTATCAGAAGACTAGCTAGATATGTGGGAGCTAAACCATTTAGAGCCTTGTATGCAAGTAATGCTATTTTGAAATTAATTCTAAACTGAGCAGGTAGCCAATGCAGGGATGATAATATTGGAGTTATATGATCATATTTTCTTGATCTAGTGAGAACCCTGGCGGCGGCATTTTGGACTAACTGTAGTTTGTTTATTGAGGATGCAGGACAGCCACCCAGTAATGCATTACAGTAGTCCAGTCTGGAGGACATGAATGCATGAACCAACTTTTCTGCATCAGATACAGATAAAATGTTCCTAAGCTTGGCAATATTTCTAAAGTGGAAAAAGGCTGTTTTTGTGATATTGGAGATATGATTTTCAAAGGATAAGTTACTGTCTAATATTACACCCAGGTCTTTCACTGATTAGTAGTTGTAGATATGATTGATAACCTGAAGCTGTGATTATTCACATATAACTGTGATTAGTCACATGTAACCATGATTAGTAACATGTACAGTATTGTGCAAAAGTCTTAGGTGCCATATTATCTGTAGTAAAACTTTTCTATTTATAAGTTTATTATGTCTGCATTATTCTGCACAAGACCATACATTAAATTAATGAATAAATAACATTACAGAAGAATATCTGCATACCTGTAAAGAAAGCGACATATTACATGACAGACCAGTTTTCAAATGTAGACTCCTGGGTTTTGTATGTAAATAGAAAGGAAAGAGTGTGACGAAGTTACCAAAAGAACTCATATTCTCCAGCATGCTCAGTAAAACCAGCTGTTTTACTTAGAATACTGCACACATCTGTATCGAACATTACCACTTATGTTCAAGCAAAGAGTTTCCACACCAAATATTGACCGTTTATTGTTTATGGTATTACTTAGTGCTTTTTATAGAAGTTTCTTTTAATGTAGAAAAGTTTTCAAAAGCATCTGTAACTATGATTAGTCATGTGTAGCTGTTATTAGTAACATGTAACTATGATTAGTCACATGTAGCTGTGGTTAATAGCATGAAGCTGTGTTTAGTAGCCTGTAACTATGATTAGTCACATGTAGCTGTTATTAGTAACCTGTAACTATGATTATTCACATGTAACTGTGCTCTCTGTCTCAGGTGAATAACGTGTGTTTAGAGGATGTGATGCACGAGGACGCGGTTGGAGCGCTGAAGAACACGGCGGACGTTGTATACCTCAGAGTGGCCAAACCCAACAACCTGTACCTTACACACACCAACAGCTACAACCCTCCGGACCTCACCAGCAGTGAGTGTGTGTCGTGTGTATTAGGAGTGTAATGCTCAGGCTTCCACACTTTATGATACAAATCAAAAGCGTATCCTCATGTAGCAAATAATTTACGCATGAGTTTTTTATAATAACCGATTCGTCATTGTTTCGTTATCTAATTTCAGTTGTATTCAGTTGCATTTCAATCTGACAGCGCCGTACTGCGCTGTTATCAGGAGGAAGCGTTATTAACTTCTAGATTCAGGACTCGAGGGTGACATCACTAAACACTGATTTATGCTAATTGTACTGTATAATATGTAACGGGTTCGACCCATTGAAACAGACACGAGGCGAGATCTTAGGGGAAAAGGGTAATTTATTTGGAATAAGTAGGGGAAGGAAAGGGTAAAATGAGGGAGGACGGAGAGAAAGGGAAGGAATGATGAGTGCACGTGCATTGGTCCGAGGCAGTGCCCAGCTGGCATGCGGGCACGCGGCTGGCGGCGGAGTGGCAGAACGGAGCACACGAGGCAGCGCTCCTGCACGGTTCCTCCCTGCTGTCGATGACCGGCCTGGCCCCTCCCAGCTCTCTTTGGGCGCGGCCTCAGGTGGGAGTCTCGCTCGGACGTCCTTCGGCTGGGCGGCTTTCCCGGCTGGGATCGGTGGCCTTAACGCTGTCCTCCTCGCGGCCTTTTCCTCTTTGGCGGCGAGGACGCGAAGGCGGGCTCGACGCGGGAGCGAAGGATGCCGATCAAAGGGCGGAAATCCAGTGTCCTTTTTCAAGTCTCTGGGGCACGTTCCATTTCCCACTCGCATGCCACTCTCGAGCTCCACCGCGTTATGCTCTTCTCGGACCCCGGACTAAACTCCGCGCCTTGCTTTTATAATGCGGAGCAAGCCCGAGATCCTATTAACGTTAATCAATCAAGGGCCCCGTCCCTTCGCACACCTGCAGAAGTGGTGCCGCCTACTTAGGGAGTCTACGAAGTGAGCGAGGGGCGATAATAGATTTGGGCGCACGCCCATCACAGGCGCACGCCGTGACAAATAATAAATGACTTGAAAAACAAACAGCCAATCAGAAATGAGCATGTGGCTATGGTAACCCTTTTTATGCATGAACCATGTTGCCGATCACATCAGTTAAAAAAAAATTTTTTTTTAACTTTAAAATGTAACAATGTATCAATTTACAGAGACTGTTTATTAACCTGTGTGTGTGTGTGTGTGTGTTCTCTCCCAGCATACTCCTCTCACATGGACACTGAACTCGGTCACCCCAACTTCCTAGGCTCGGATTACCCACAAGCCCTCACTCCGACGTCGCCCAGCCGCTTCTCACCGGTGCTGCACGGCATGCTGGGTGACGACGATGTGCCCAGGTGAGTGGCGTTTTCTAGAAAACAGGAAGTCCGTCTCAGTGAGAGGTTCATCTTCCTGACCTGTGTGTGTGTGTGTGTGTGTGTGTGTGTGTGATAGAGACCCGAGGCGTGTGCTGATCCACAGAGGCTCCACGGGTCTGGGCTTCAACATCGTCGGCGGCGAGGACGGAGAGGGAATCTTCATCTCCTTCATCCTGGCTGGAGGACCAGCAGATCTTAGCGGAGAACTGCGCAAAGGAGACCAGATACTAAGCGTGAGCACGCAGAAACACACACATACGTCTAAAAATCATCTCTCTACACCATTTTTGTATTTTATACCAATATTGTTCTGTGTGTGTGTGCGTGTGTATTTTACAGGTAAACGGTGTTGATTTACGAGCTGCAACACATGAACAAGCTGCAGCGGCCCTGAAAAACGCAGGGCAGACTGTGACCATCATCGCACAGTACAGACCTGAAGGTAGCACACACACACACACACACACACACACACACACACACACACACACACAGGGTTACATAGCCCTAACCCTATGTAGTTCATATACTGTACATATATTGAAGACTCTTTGTACGTGTGTGTGTGTAGAATACAGTCGGTTTGAGGCTAAGATCCACGATTTGAGAGAGCAGCTGATGAACAGCAGTTTGGGTTCGGGAACTACCACGCTGAGGAGTAACCCAAAGCGCGGCTTCTATATTAGGTATAGACACAGACACACACTGAAAGCATGTCCAGGCTTTGTAAGGTATCTCATTATTGAGTAATTGAGTTGTTTGTGCTTCTTGATTCATTTACATGATTCATTTGAAGTTTTTTTTTTATTTATTTGATTTGATTCAGTTAATTGATTCCTTGATTGATTTAATTTATTTATTTGACTTGTTTCAGTTAAATGATTAGTTTAAGTTTCCTTTAGTTGTATCTAATGCACACTGTAAAAAATAAATTGTAAATTTTACGGTAAAAAAACGGCAGCTGTGGTTGCCAGAATTTTACCATAAAAAATACGTTATTGCACTGTAAACAAATAACCGTAAATTTTACGGTAAAAAAACGGCAGCCGTGGTTGCCAGAATTTTACCGTAAAAATACGTTATTGCACTGTAAATAAATAACTGTAAATTTTACGGTAAAAAAACGGCAGCTGTGGTTGCCAGATGTTTACCATAAAAAAAAAGGTAGCAACATTTTTGGTTGTACAGAATTACACTCATTATACTGTATATTCCTATGGATTTTAATGATTTCTTTTTTTCGAGCCTGGCCAGGAATTGAACACAGACCCTGGTGATGCAAAGCAACGGTGCTAACCACTACACTACTGTGTTTGCTGTGCAATTGTTGTCCTTGTTGGACTTCCTCGGTTTCCCTGCATCCCCCTCACGACTTGACTCCAATAACGACAACATTTGTTGCACAGTAGTGTAGTGGTTAGCACTATCGCCTTGCACCACCAGGGTCTGGGTTCGATTCCTGGCCAGGCTTGGAAAAAAACAAACAATTGAAATCCGTAAAGTGAGTGCAATTCCGTACAACCTAAAAACATTGCTACCATATTTTTTACGGTAAACTTCTGGCAATCACAGCTGCCGTATTTTTACCGTAAAACTTACGCTTTATTTTTTTACAGTGCAATAACGTATTTTTTACGGTAAAATTCTGGCAACCACAGCTGCCAGTTTTTTACCGTAAAATTTATGTTTATTTTTTACAGTGCACATAACGAACATGTTGTGAATTTGTTCTACTTTATATTCCTTGCCATTTTTTAGCTTATTTTATAATGTGATTTTTAGTGTTTAGAAAAATTAAACCAAACAGTTTTCACACACTGATGTGCTAAATGACACAGAAGTGAATCTTGGGCATTTTTGATGACTCACTTACGGGACAGGACCATTATTGTTTGAAATACGAATATTGGGAAATGTTTTGTAATGGTGTGGATGTTGTAAAAAAAAATGTAATCTTTTCTTTGTGTGTGTGTGTGTGTGTGTGTGTATCAGGGCTCTGTATGATTATGATAAGACGGCAGACGGCGGGTTCCTCACTCAGGCCGTGAGTTTCCGTTTTGGTGACATCCTGCACGTGCTGGACTGCAGCGATGAGGAGTGGTGGCAGGCAAGACGTGTCGGGCCTCAGGGGGACAACGAGGACATCGGCTTCATTCCCAGCAAGAGGAGGTGTGTATGAATGTGTGTGTGTGTGTTTGTGTGTGTATATATTTAGGACTGTGTGTGACAGCTCTGTTGTTCTCTCTGCTAAGGGTGGAGAGGAAAGAGTGGTCCCGTCTGAAGTCAAAAGAACGGGTAAGAGCCCCTTTATCACCATGGAAACAACAGGA